>JXCR01133109.1:152262-186245 GCA_002079205.1 Phalaenopsis hybrid cultivar
CCAAAATCATCGCATAATAGACTCCTTTATGAAAGACCTGCCTCCTGAACTGTTCATAGAGAGAGAGAGAGAGAGAGAGCTTAGAGAGAGAATTCCATGGGTTTTAATCTCAATATTTATAGGCTGGCTACCTGTACTCGAGGTGAATATTCAAAAACCGTGGGTTCTCCATACTCTGAGATATGGTAATGGAACCTTCAATCATTTGATCTTGTATGACCTCTATTGGTTCATACAAGTATAGGATGGTCTGAAATGCCAAAAAAAAGAAAAAAAAGAAATGAGGAATTGCCATTCTTATAAAATTAAATATCTAACATTTAAGTTTTTATATTTACTTGTATACAACACAATTTAATCTCTTAAAGACATTAAAAAGATGACCCGTGTTAACTAATATGAAGAGAAAGCATGTGCTAACGTCATTTATGCACGTGAATGTTATATAGAAGTGTCAAACCAATCCCCTGACTATTTGAATGGGGATAGTTTAGTCCCCATATTTTTTTTAATATGGATTGAAATAATTCTCGGGAAGGGTTATTTTAGCCCCCATTAAAAGAGTTTGAGGATTAATGGACCCTTTTATAGATTATGGGACTAAAATGCCACTTTACAAAGAGCAAGGGGACAAATTTTTGACACTTTTCTCTAAAATAAATATAAAACTTTCAACCTAAAACATGCAACTACATGAAGATTTAGGGGCAAGCATGTAAATAAATGGCGCTCTAAATGGAAAAGAGAACCTGAAAATGAAAATTCAACAGGAAAAAATAAACCGTGCCTGTTGCCAATGGGTTGGTTCGTCCTCTGGTGCCGTGGAAAGCACAAGCACTTGATCATATTTAGCTTTCTTTCTCGTCTGATTATTATAAGCAGTAGAATACAAATTGGAAGTTGAACCCCCAGAAAGTAAATTGTCGTTGGTAGGGAATGTTGAAGGACCGTTGAACTCAGCATCGAACCAAAAAGCAAAGCCATGGAGAGGAGCTTTCATTTTTTAAACAATGATGTTAGATTCAACTTAGACCAAAAATAAATGAATAAACAAATAGTCAAAGTTCGTATCTAGAGTACAGAAAATCAAAGAAAATTAAACTTTTTATAATCCGCTTGCAAAACATGCAATTTGTAAAAACAAATCAGCCACAAGAATTTGGGCATTTCGGGAATCACTTGAACACAATCATAAGTGGGCATCATCTGCCATATTTAATATGAAATGAGCATAACATGGGAATACAAGGAGAGAAGAATATTTGTTTTGGACATATATATGTATATATATATTGAAAGGCAAGTAGTGTCAATAGAATGGGAGATTAATGTATTGGGTCCATTACATAGATAAAACAAGATTTCGCAGGAGATAACTGGGCAATTTTTTGCATGTTATTATTAAATAGTAGGTGATGAGGCCGGTGGGCATCGACATTGGTGTTGATGGCGTGCACAAGTCTTTATATGACAACATGCATCAACGGTGTGCACTGACTATGTGCATCAGTTGGCGACTAGGTTAGTGAATATCTACATTGATGTTGATAGTTCACATCGATCTTATAAGCTAAACTCATTACAAGACTCAAGTTCCTATTAGACCAATTTGAAATTTTAAGTATTTTATTAGGTTTATTTTTATTTAAATTAGGTAGGGATAATCCCTTCGAATAATCTTATTTTAAAATTGAATTACATGGCAAGATTTAATTTAAGATTAGACGATCAAATTAATTTTGAATCCTGGCATAGCCATAACGTAGCTAAAACACTACAAACACGCTCTGGCCTTCCCTCAAGGAGGCCTAACAAGACAGCCCATTTCAAGTTTCTCAGTAACAAAGGTTGGGCTGATCCTACCCATGGAAGTACATACTGAATTAATAGTCCACTGACAACCAAAAACTAACTCTAAGAAGTAAGAGACTGAAAAACTGGCTCGGCATAAAGAAGAAAAGGGTATAAAGNGATAATGGAATGAAATGAGCAAGCCTCAGTTGGATCACTAGGTTGTCTGATTAAGGTTATGTAAAGAATTTGTTGCAGAAGCTTTAGAATTAGTTTGCACTAAAGTGCTAACTCAATTTTGTTAACCTCAACATGTATTATCAGAAACCTAGGGTTTATATCTCATTTAATAGATCACCATACATCAAAATAAAGATTCCAACCTAAACACTACTTAAAGTTTTACACCTCAAATTGTTCACCAAGAAACTCCGAGTCAAGAGCAAAGTCAAATTAAATTAGAAAGAGAACAAAAAAATCTAATAGTGCTTGTACATTAACCTTTTATAGGCATATTTGATGTCAAACTAAAGCTACAACACTGTCCACTTGGCTAGAGGAGAGATTAATGCTAGTCTGGTCAGGATGATGCTGATGGATCCGATTCTTTTTTCTACTTTACCCTTACATATCACCCAGTATAGTGGAGGCATTTGTTTTCCCATATTCATTGTATTGGGAGAGCAATGTTCTTAGTCACCTTTCTAAATCAACTGCGTATAGAACCATGATACTTTTAGGATTAGTGCTAAAATAATAGGGAAATGTACTGAGTACTACTTGGTGCAGTTGAAACATTTTGACAAAGATCATCCTACCTAAAGGGAAACTCCTTCATTAACTAAGATAAGGGATGGCACTCCCAAAAAGGCTAGAGATAAACCTCCAAATGTTAAAAAACCTACACAATAGAAAGTGGAGTTCTGTTGGTGAAGATTGATATTGAGGTAAGTTCAAGTTATGTTTGAGCAAATTGAACATGCCTCAAAATTAAATACTTTGGGTTTTATGTTGTTCAAAGTCATCACGAAGTTGAAATAGTTGTGCTGGTGAAGATTGATATTGAGGTAAGTTCAAGTTATGTTTGAGCAAATTGAACATGCCTCAAAATTGAATCTTTTGGTTCTTATGTTGTTCAAAGTCATCACAAAGTTGAAATAAGTGACTTGAGTTGGCACTGCTAAAAATCATTACTTAATTTTATAAAATTACACACAGGCACAGACACAAACACAAACACAGACAGACACAGACCAACAGATACAGACAGACACACAGACATACAAACACACAAACACACACACACGCACACGCACGCACAAACACACAAAATTTAAATATATTTAAGTGAGTCAATTGAAACTTAAAATCAACTAAAAATTAATTCCAACTTTTAAGCGGAGCTCAAAATCAACGATTGACTTTGAATTGAATCAAAGTTTGAGTGAATTTCAAAATATTCTAAGTTTTTGATTATTTTGAGTAGCCCTAATTTGAGTCATTATTGGGAGGTGTTTCTAAGATGCCAAAAAGTGTATACAAGTTACACGTACAAGAGAAATTGGGATTTTAAAATGAGCACGCCGAGGCAATATAAGACCATTGGGAGCCTTATGATAAGTGATCTTGAGGCTGCCTGAAGTTGTGAGAGTGTCAACACGTATAGCATAGCTTAATAGGAGCATTGGGAAACACAAAAGAAGCAAAGGACATGATGATAATTGAAATCACGAATCGGTTTTAAATATAAAAAAAAAAGAAAAAAAACAAGTCATTGACAAAAGCTAATCCCATAGCCCCATCATCTTATTATTTAAATGGTTAGATTCTAAAAAGATTCTATAAAATATATAGCTGGAAAATTCAATGATTAATTTCTATTTTCTAAAGTTCTTTGCTAAAGGAACTCGGTCATCAATCATCCTTTCAATAACTAAATAGTTGAAAATTATGTTGATATACATATGCAAATATATGTCTAGAGTTTGTATAAGCATTAAAAAAAAAATTAAATTCTTCATTAGATAGTTCATGTATAATTGTATGCATTCTATTAATACAAGATTTGACATTCAGTTTTATGATTATTTTACTCAATGCTACCAAAAATACTAGGCACCCACAAAGTGTTATGGCTTTGCAAAGCCCAAGATGGTAGGCATCGCATCAGACTCCTGCCTTAACAAAATAAGGCATTATTTCACAAAGGCTTTATTTGGTGCAACCATTTACCAGCTCGGTTTTATGGTAAGCTGTCAAAAAGTGGTTGTTGGTTGGACAAACCAGAAAAAGAAAAGTAAAAAGATAGTTTTTCCTCTAACTTGCATTAAAAAACCTACATTTCAAATATCAGAATAAAAGCCTTGGCCCAAAAAGCTTCTTCAATGCTCCGACAACAAGAAGAAAAGCATAAGCCCTGCTATATAAACCCAAAAACTCAAATAAAATCACAACTTGAAAATCTACTCATTGTATATACTTGTAAAGAGTATAAAAAGACAATATGTTAATACTAACACGTGATAGACAGGTAAAATTATAAGATTTCAAGATTAATTGCATTCAACAATCTAAAAATTTCTAAACACATTAATTAAAAAACACACAAAAAACGTGTTTAAATAACTTACATGGCTAAACTACTGAACATTACAATGTGCATAATTTAAGGTAAAGTGGCAATTATAGCAGAAAAAACTCTCCAAAAACTCACTAGAATTTTGAAACAAATTAAAAATCAACATGAATCATTTTAAATTAATTCAGAAGCAAAATTTATGGATAAAAAAAATCAATATTATGTCAAACCACAGTTACACATTCAAAATATGATTTGAATCAACTTGAATTATATAAAATTATACACATACAAGCACATACAAATGAACCATAAAGTTTATTTTTTCAATAGAACATTATGAGTAAAGCAAAGTATTGAGTCAAAAACAATCCGAGTTCAGATTGTATAAGAACTGAACTAAAAAATTAGTAGTTCAAACCAAGCTTATCTTCTTTAGCTTGACTGGACAATACTGAAGTTCATCAAAATTTAACAATTATTAATTCCATCTTCATCATCATCCATAATTTACACTCCCTCACTAGATGTTAAACTCTAGAAATATCTCTTTTATTGCCTCAGACTTAGTCTCATCACCAACAAGATCTAGAACTCTAAGTAACTAGTTAAAGCTCTCGCACCCACCATTGATCCAACTTCTTAGAGCATGCCCTTTGTTTCAACTACTTGTCATGCACTTTCCTATTTCACATCATTCCATGTCAAATTGCCGTTATGAAACTTAATTCAGCATCCGCTCTTTCAAGTATTAACGGTTAGCTCTTTAATCAAGTAAAAGCACTCGTCTCAATTCCTAGTGCCTCAAGCAAGGTGTTCATGTAAGCAACAAATGAGCATGAGAGCCATGACAAGTAATATAACCTTGCCTTGCTTTACTTCGAAGTGAACCTGGTTTAATTTTAGGAAGAGATGCATATATACTACTCAATTCTTATGTATTTAATTCATATGTATTTACATATCTAACACCCGAATTTCAATTTTTACATAGAAGCAACCTTACCTATGCATGAAAATGTGTAATTCACTTTTTAAAAGTTAAAAATAGTGGTTTTTTTAATATGATATGAAAGATTTGGGTGGTATAAATGTAAAAAAACAAAATTTGTGTTAGATATATAAAATATACAGAAATTGGGTGGTATGCAAATGTCACTTAATTTTATTAGTGTNTCACCACATAATGAGCAATGAAAATGTAGAGCTAGCCAAAGTCTAAATAATATAAAATCTAAAATTATTTGGAGAAACAAATAGTTGACTTAACTAGAACCGACAAGCTTGGTGAAAGAATATTTCAATCAAGTCCCTGGCCTATGCTACATATTAAAAGTGGAATTAAACGAACCTACTACAATTAGCGGACCCATGGAAATTGGCGTTCTTAAAGATCGAGCCATTACCCAATATGATTTGGCATGGAACTCAAACAAGGAACGTGTTCCCAAAAAACTTCATGTTGGTGACCTGAATTTGAGGGGAATAGCCTCAGCACACGTCTAAAGAAGTAATAGGTACGTATAAGGATGAAAAAAAGTGCCAAGAGGAAAATAGGTTTTGTGAATAGCTAGGACACTTTTATAGGATGCCACAAGTTAGAACATTGATTGACATTGTCAACATGGATCTAGCATACTTAAAATTTTTTGCTCTAAGTAATGTCTAGTCAAATTAGGACGATAGTACCTGTACATTTAATCTTAATCATCATATTCAAACCAAATTGGCATGTGTTGCACGACACTTTATAGTATCAGATAACTTTATTAGCTTTAACCGATTTAAAACAACTAAACAAACTTAAGTAAGAAAGAACTTTAAGATGACATCATTTAATACTATTGTGACCATTGTTTGATTTTTTTTTTTAAATTAAACCAATTCTTGAATAGCCCTCCCTCTTCACTCATTGTAACACCTGACACGCACCAAGTGCTATGAAGCACGAATGCAAGTATACGTGGAGTATCAATAGTACCGGATTTGAGTTCGGTGGTCCCACAGGGAACAAGGAAAACTCAATGAAGAAATTCTACCCTACTATTTTTCAGACCAAGTCTGAAATGTTTGATTCACAAGTTCAATTCTGAAACCTATTCTAAAGTCATGAAAAACAAGTTTGTCCTAACAAGCAAGAAGATTATTTATGAGATTCAAGGTTCGACGGACTTCCCCCTCGAATTGGCTTAGTGAAGAATATAATTGAGAAAATTATTAAAGCCCAGTGTCAATCAGGAGCAAAATCCTTCTTTCTTATCTCTTTCCGATAGTCTAAGAAAGGTTAGCTATCATGAATTTAGTCTCTAAATCCCATGATTCACTCAAGCATAAACAACTCCCTATTGATTGCATAAACTTAAACGTAATATCCCTATTCAAGTGAGTTTATGTGGTTAATAATTTTTACTCTACAATGTATCCTCCAGTATCTCAAAGTTCATGAGTGGTTTTAACTATACCACAGGCCAAGCAAAATGAAAATTAAGTTTGAAAATTAATACAACACTTTTAGAAAGTTCAAGCACAAAAAATAAAAGAAACCTCACTTTTATCCTATCACATTCCCAATCCAAGGAAGAAATAAAAGAAACTACTCACCACTCATGATAAAACACATCAACACAATCACTACATTAAGAAAATCAGTCATACACCAAGTCTTTTACAAAGAAATCTGAAGAAAAATATAACTTGATTGTACTTATCTCCTTCCCAAATAAATAGTGCGATGAATCTTAAACAAGTAGGAAATTTTCTCTCAAACTCACAAACACAATTGCACTCGATCTCATTGCAGAATTTTTGACCATCTCCTTCAAGACTCCTCTCCAAATTTTTGCAGAAGAAAAATAAGGGAAAAAGCCATCACCTCTTTGTTCTCAAGTTTTGAACTGCCAAAACTGTCAAATTTCAAGTACTTAGCGCCTAGGTACCACTCACTTGAACAAATTTTCTGATCATCTGGCGTCTAGGCGCTAGTATCGCGACGCCTAGGCGCTAGTATCGCGACGCCTAGGCGCTAGTATCACGCCGCCTAGACGCTGGCAGCATCGCTTAGGCGCCAAGGGGTAGCGCCACCTTTCTGATCTCTGGGGATTTTTGCTCCATTTGAGAAAGGACTCGCGCCTAGACTCCAGTGACAAAATTTGCTCATTTTCTCCAATTCAATCCATTTCGATTCCCGTTTGTCCCCTTTCCTGCTTCAAAATCTGCAAAAATAATATAAAAACTTCCTCAAAGTGCAGTATTATCGTGTAAAATACAAAAATAAAAGTAACAACAAGTGCAAAATTATCAACATATCAACACCTCTTGGGTTTCATGAGGCGTATCAATTTTTTCCATGTGAGGTTGCAAGAAATTTTGTGCTAGTATTTGTCAATTTTGAACCATTACCCTAAACTCTAGCCTCAATGATATGCCATTTGTTTGATTAGCTAGATCAAGCCTCATTCAAATTTTTTTTTGTGCCATTTCTTTGTTAATTTTTTTATTTTTTTAGTTCTAAGCATATACCTCCTTAATAGAGTTCAAGAGGTCATGCCACTATGCCAATAATGGAATGAAATGAGCAAGCCTCAGTTGGATCACTAGGTTGTCTGATTAAGGTTATATAAAGAATTTGTTGCAGAAGCTTTAGAATTAGTTTGCACTAAAGTGCTAACTCAATTTTGTTAACCTCAACATGTATTATCAGAAACCTAGGGTTTATATCTCATTTAATAGATCACCATCCATCAAAATAAAGATTCCAACCTAAACACTATTTAAAGTTTTACACCTCAAATTGTTCACCAAGAAATTCCTAGTCAAGAGCAAAGTCACATAAAATTAGAAAGAGAGCAAAAAAATCTAATAGTGCTTGTACATTAACCTTTTATAGGGCATATTTGATGTCAAACTAAAGCTACAACACTGTCCACTTGGCTAGAGGAGAGATTAATGCTAATCTGGTCAGGATGATGCTGATGGATCCAATTCTTTTTTCTACTTTACCCTTACATATCACCCAATATAGTGGAGGCATTTGTTTTCCCATTTTCATTGTATTGGGAGAGCAATGTTCTTAGTCACTTTTCTAAATCAACTGCGTATAGAACCATGATACTTTTAGGATTAGTGCTACAATCATTGGGAAATGTACTGAGTACTACTTGGTGCAGTTGAAACATTTTGACAAAGATCATCCTACATAAAGGGAAACTCCTTCATTAACTAAGATAAGGGATGACACTCCCAAAAAGGCTAGAGATAAACCTCCAAATGTTAAAAAAGATTGATATTGAGGTAAGTTCAAGTTATGTTTGAGCAAATTGACATGCCTCAAAATTGAATACTTTGGGTTTTATGTTGTTCAAAGTCATCACGAAGTTGAAATAGTTGTGCTGGTGAAGATTGATATTGAGGTAAGTTCAAGTTATATTTGAGCAAATTGAACGTGCCTCAAAATTGAATCTTTTGGTTCTTATGTTGTTCAAAGTCATCACAAAGTTGAAATAAGTGACTTGCGTTGGCACTGCTAAAAATCATTATTTAAATTACACACAGGCACAGACACAAACACAAACACAAACAGACACAGACCAATAGATACAGACATACACACAGACGCACGCATGCACGCACAAACACACACAACATTTAACTATATTTAAGTGAGTCAATTGAAACTTAAAATCAACTAAAAATTAATTCCAACTTTTAAGCAGGCCCAAAATCAACGATTGACTTTGAATTGAATCAAAGTTTGAGTGAATTTCAAAATATTCTAAGTTTTTGATTATTTTGAGTAGCCCTAATTTGAGTCATTATTGGGAGGTGTTTCTAAGATGCCAAAAAGTGTATACAAGTTACACGTACAAGAGAAATTGGGATTTTAAAATGAGCACGCCGAGGCAATATAAGACCATTGGGAGCCTTATGATAAGTGATCTTGAGGCTGCCTGAAGTTGTGAGAGTGTCAACACGTATAGCATAGCTTAATAGGAGCATTGGGAAACACAAAAGAAGCAAAGGACATGATGATAATTGAAATCACGAATCGGTTTTAAATATAAAAAAAAAAGAAAAAAAACAAGTCATTGACAAAAGCTAATCCCATAGCCCCATCATCTTATTATTTAAATGGTTAGATTCTAAAAAGATTCTATAAAATATATAGCTGGAAAATTCAATGATTAATTTCTATTTTCTAAAGTTCTTTGCTAAAGGAACTCGGTCATCAATCATCCTTTCAATAACTAAATAGTTGAAAATTATGTTGATATACATATGCAAATATATGTCTAGAGTTTGTATAAGCATTAAAAAAAAAATTAAATTCTTCATTAGATAGTTCATGTATAATTGTATGCATTCTATTAATACAAGATTTGACATTCAGTTTTATGATTATTTTACTCAATGCTACCAAAAATACTAGGCACCCACAAAGTGTTATGGCTTTGCAAAGCCCAAGATGGTAGGCATCGCATCAGACTCCTGCCTTAACAAAATAAGGCATTATTTCACAAAGGCTTTATTTGGTGCAACCATTTACCAGCTCGGTTTTATGGTAAGCTGTCAAAAAGTGGTTGTTGGTTGGACAAACCAGAAAAAGAAAAGTAAAAAGATAGTTTTTCCTCTAACTTGCATTAAAAAACCTACATTTCAAATATCAGAATAAAAGCCTTGGCCCAAAAAGCTTCTTCAATGCTCCGACAACAAGAAGAAAAGCATAAGCCCTGCTATATAAACCCAAAAACTCAAATAAAATCACAACTTGAAAATCTACTCATTGTATATACTTGTAAAGAGTATAAAAAGACAATATGTTAATACTAACACGTGATAGACAGGTAAAATTATAAGATTTCAAGATTAATTGCATTCAACAATCTAAAAATTTCTAAACACATTAATTAAAAAACACACAAAAAACGTGTTTAAATAACTTACATGGCTAAACTACTGAACATTACAATGTGCATAATTTAAGGTAAAGTGGCAATTATAGCAGAAAAAACTCTCCAAAAACTCACTAGAATTTTGAAACAAATTAAAAATCAACATGAATCATTTTAAATTAATTCAGAAGCAAAATTTATGGATAAAAAAAATCAATATTATGTCAAACCACAGTTACACATTCAAAATATGATTTGAATCAACTTGAATTATATAAAATTATACACATACAAGCACATACAAATGAACCATAAAGTTTATTTTTTCAATAGAACATTATGAGTAAAGCAAAGTATTGAGTCAAAAACAATCCGAGTTCAGATTGTATAAGAACTGAACTAAAAAATTAGTAGTTCAAACCAAGCTTATCTTCTTTAGCTTGACTGGACAATACTGAAGTTCATCAAAATTTAACAATTATTAATTCCATCTTCATCATCATCCATAATTTACACTCCCTCACTAGATGTTAAACTCTAGAAATATCTCTTTTATTGCCTCAGACTTAGTCTCATCACCAACAAGATCTAGAACTCTAAGTAACTAGTTAAAGCTCTCGCACCCACCATTGATCCAACTTCTTAGAGCATGCCCTTTGTTTCAACTACTTGTCATGCACTTTCCTATTTCACATCATTCCATGTCAAATTGCCGTTATGAAACTTAATTCAGCATCCGCTCTTTCAAGTATTAACGGTTAGCTCTTTAATCAAGTAAAAGCACTCGTCTCAATTCCTAGTGCCTCAAGCAAGGTGTTCATGTAAGCAACAAATGAGCATGAGAGCCATGACAAGTAATATAACCTTGCCTTGCTTTACTTCGAAGTGAACCTGGTTTAATTTTAGGAAGAGATGCATATATACTACTCAATTCTTATGTATTTAATTCATATGTATTTACATATCTAACACCCGAATTTCAATTTTTACATAGAAGCAACCTTACCTATGCATGAAAATGTGTAATTCACTTTTTAAAAGTTAAAAATAGTGGTTTTTTTAATATGATATGAAAGATTTGGGTGGTATAAATGTAAAAAAACAAAATTTGTGTTAGATATATAAAATATACAGAAATTGGGTGGTATGCAAATGTCACTTAATTTTATTAGTGTTAGATGAGAGTCTCTACTCAAATTAATTGGTCATCATGCATATTAGGATTTGATCTCTTAAAAAGTTAATGAAACCATGAGACAACAAGTATGGTGAGTATGAGGACAAATCCATCAGGTATGGTGAGTATGGGGACAATCCATCAGAAAGGAGTGCATGAAGAATACACTCAACATTTGAGAGCACAAGTCTCCCTGTCGCATTTTTTATAGTGATAAAGAGTTGAGGCATAATTGAACAGATGTGTTTGCATATTGCAAACATTAAGAAAGATCATAAAGTAATACTTATATTTGAAACCTAACAATATTATTTGATATATTTGCTTTTAACCATTTATACACAACAATTTCTTCATCCGGAATGGATTGTGCATAGTGCTTAAAAAACAAGCTTAAAGATTCGATTGATTTGCAGAAAGCAATAAATGATCCCCCAACTTCCACCTCATCTCCCACATCATTTCTTTTTAAATGATAAACTTAACTTTTTAATAGTTTGATGCCTAGGATGAATAAAACTTCTTGAAGACCTCCATTTTACATAGATCGATGCCGTACAAGTATACAAGCAATGCCTCATTCACGCCCAAACAAGTGTTGGATGCACTCCAAAACATTTTCACCATACTTCCTAATAAAATAAATTGAGAAATTGGCAATTTCAAAATTTTCACAGAAACTGGGATGAAATTATGCCACTGTAGCTTTTAATATTTGACAGAAAGGATGAAAACTACATAAAATCAGACACGTTTCTTCGCATATAAATCAAACATTTTATTTGACATTTTATCCGGTAAATAAATACTTGGCATGCAGAACAACTTACCGGTTGCAACTAGAATAAAAGCAAGCATCAAAATTTATACAAGATAAATATTTAACCCAAGATATCTAAGTTTGAGTAATATGAGGAACTCACTACGAATGGCCATGTCAGGACATTCTCAACTGAAATTGTTTCAACAGATGGCTCCTCAAAAGCACATTGCTTTGCAAGTGGGAGCATCACAGACACTGATTACCAAGAGAAATTCATTAGCAATTTATCATCACATAATTTTAAGTTTATAGTCTCATAAATTACTCCAAGTAAACATACTTGCTAATCAAGCAAGTTTAAAAAACGCCACTGAATAGCCTTGTCACTTTCAAGAGTCGATTTTGAATAAAATATCATTCCATTCGATTAATTTTTTGCTAAATTGTTGTATGTTTGCTGTTTTATTCTATTGTAACAATAATAATTGAGCAAACCGACTGTTTTCATAACCTACAGTTTACAATGCAAGTAAATTTGATGCTATTAGATAATTGAGTCACTACTAGTTTACTCACTATCAATTCCATAGACATCGCGCCAGAAATCTATGCTTTCACTATATCTTTCACTATGAGTAACAGGAGCCATATACAGCTGCAACAAAAGATGAATATTCAGTATGGGATCATCATCCCTAATTGTCATTTAATGGGAAAAAAAGTAAGAAAATACTGTAAATGTGAACATTTGGCAGATCAGAAGTAAAATAGCATTTACTTAAGAGATGTACAAAATAAAGAAAGGAATCAAAATTTAGTAGGAAAATATTACTGTTGCATGTGAAGGCAGGATCAACCCTCCTTGTTTGAGCCAATTATCCCTTGCAAAAATCACACTGCTCAGCATGCTCTACATATGCAGAAATATAGCTTTAGAGTTCCAGAATTTAAAAGTACAAGAACTCCCAAATACTGCATTGCTTATCTCAGTTATATGATAGACCACAATATTCTTAATCGGAAAAATGCAGCTCACCTCATACAGAAGCATGTATCCCATCCATTCAGAAATTATGACATCTACCTTCTCCTCAATGCTAACTTTCTGCCATAAGATCCTTAATAAGATCCAAATAAGATCCAAACATCGTTTACAAGTGAGAACTTTGTCTCATAAAAGGACAACTAGTGACATCAAAGAACTCAAGGCTGAATATTTCAGATATCAGAATCATCGAGTAAAAAAGGATGAAAATAGTTAACTTCAACTCAAATCTCTAAATCAATAAATGAAACAGGTTTAACATGAACACTCAAAAACAGAAAAGCTGATATATATAAGGAAGAAAATGGAAACAATAAAATATAAAATAATAAAATCATACTCGCCAAACAAACGTGCTGAAATTCACAAAAATGAATTAATATTTGATGAGCAAAGAAAGACAACATTGAGATGTTCCCTAAATTAATCAATCCTGAACTCTGCAGCCCAAAACCAACGGATGCTATATTATATCCTTTCTTGGGCAAACCTAAAATAAGAATGACAGTTTAGCTCAAAGATTGGGATTGCTCAAAATTAAATTCACTTTTGATTCAAATAAGGCTTCAATTAAAAATGAATAAGTTTAGCCATGAGCCAAACTTTCAAAGGAATTCATCTTACATGCCTATTAGAAATAGGAGCTCAATCAAAAAATGAAGCTACAGGAGAGTAGTACAATAGCTCCACGCACACATAACACATATAATGTATGTGCACATGTAGCTCGCTATTGATACACATAGTGAATGAGTAAGCACACATAAATAGATATCACGTCAACATCATCATCATCATAATTAGCCTTATCATAACTATTTTGGATCGACTTTAGGAAATACTTATTTACCATTTGTTTTTGTCAATGTTGCCTGAGGTGTTAAACATATTATTCATGAATTATTTTGGACAAGTTTTTCAATGTTACCTTAAATCTACCACTTCTACTTTTGCGGGTTCTCAAAGTGAGCATCCGAAGTTCAATTTGGTTGAAGTTAATCGAGAGGGTATTAAATTTGTCAAGAGGTTTTCCCTCACAAATAGCCAAGGTTTACCTATGATTTGAAAGAATCAAAATTTCTTTTAAGTGTGAAACCCCACGATTAACTACATTTTAACCCTTAGAGAAAAAATACGCTTGATTGAGGGAATTAATTGTATTGTTAGCAATATACTAGAGATAGTAAAAGGTAAATTCGATCAAAATCTCATAATTTCATCATAATTGATTGATCTAATGAACCCAATGTACGAAAGTAAGATGACTTCATGCAGTAACTACCAAAGAAAAAAATTTGCATCAATGATTTTCAAATATTCAAAACATAATTGTAGTGATATAACAAAGGAGAAGTCATTTCATTATTATGCTCAAAACTCACTGTACTTATGAAGGCTCAAAAGCATGAAACTTGCAAATCATGGTTCAAATGTAATAAAAATGACTGATGAGATGTATCAAATTGTTAGTTTATACTAAAATCGCTTAGAGGCACATTAGTATGCCAATAGCCGTTAAGATATACTAAAAAATGACCAATAATGGCTTGAATGCAAGGCATAATTAATTATCTAACAGTAAAATCCAACTCACATTGAAGGGAAATGTCTTCAGTAAACCTTTTTTTAATGTAATTAGTATTGTGGAGACGCACTTCATAGTGAAACTATAGTCCACATAAAAAGTATAACTCTACATTTATTCATTTATGACAAATCCCTTGCCCTTTGGGGCAATTGAATCTATTAGAAGAACTTGCTTTGTATCTACAAGTGACCCAAAGAACATAGACTTGAGTAAAGGTTGAAATCTGAATTTGATTTCAGCTCATTTCAAAGAGCCACCTTTGATGAAGGGTGGGATGGAGATCCACTTCTACTTAGTGAGTTTCAGATTCACCCAAGCAAGTCATATTAAGGATTGACATATCAGTGCCAACTCATTTGATTGGACTTATGAACTTGTACTTACCCACTCACCCGAGAGTTAGACCACTTAAGAAAACTTGATAAAAACATGCAAGTGCAGTTTGAATTTGATTTGAAAAACCAAGTTTACATTTCAAATGAAGGTTCCTTGCCCTTTGGGGCAATCAACTCTACGTGGTAGAACTTGCTTTGTATCTACAAGTTACCCAAAGAACACAGACTTGAGTAAAGATTGAGATCTGAATTTGATTTCAGCTCATTTCAGAGAGTCACCTTTGTCCAAGGGTGAGATGGAAATCCACTTCTACTTAGTGAGTTTCAGATTCACCCAGGTCATATTAAGGATTGGCATATCAACACCAACTCATTTGATTGAACTTATGAACTTGTACTAACCCACTCACCCAATTGTTTTAACAAACATGTTGACTCAGAGCTAGACCAATTAAGAAAACTTGATGACAGCATGCAAGTGAAGTTAGAATTTGATTTGAAAGGCCAAGTTTACATTTCAAATGAAGGTCCATCAGACTTGACAGTAAGTGCTTACAAAAGAAGCCTTTCAAAGACTGATTTGACCAAACACATCCTCAAACAGCTATTTCGTGCTAGGTAGATTAGGCACCAAAAGTATGAGAGCTTAAACTAAAGTTGATTGGGCTTACAAGCATAGAAGCATGACTAAAATTTTCATTGACTTATTAGCTTGTGAGCTTCATTTTAACTTGTGGCCTTGCATTCTCATGCTCATGTAAGTAAATTTGACTCTTAAAAGGGCTTATGTTGGCCCATCAGCATTGGTAGACTTTATTTCTTTCTACAAGATTAATTATGTTTAGTTGCGTGTGCCAAGTAAATTTATGTTAGTTTGATCTACAAGGTCGAGTCTTGTAATTTTGAATAGATTGACAAGGCAGATGGCTTATTATCATTTTGTCAGAACTTCATGATCAAAATCTAGACTTCCCATAAACACATGTGATAATGATTAATTATACTGTCCAATAACAAGAGAGAACTTTATATTAATGTTAATTGTTAAGGCGTTAATTACCAAGCACATAGTAGTAACGATTAATTTTAGATTGAGAAACTTTACCACACTTCTCCTTTAGAGCGGATGGTGAAGGAATAATGACGAGTACATGATTCTGTCAACCTTGATTACCAAAGGTCCAAGTTCACTTAATTAAGGGAGGTAATCGACCCAACCTAGCCAAATGATCACTATTAGTACATATGAATTGCATCATATATAAATAACTTGTAAACTTAGGGTGGATGCTCATTTAATGATAATATTTAAGTCAACCTAATCAAACAAAGAGTTTTATGTTCTATCAAGTGCACTAAAAAATTCATCACTTAGGAGAATCAAACCACTGAATAACTTACGAGCTCTAACAATGAATATATTTAATGGTATTATTTTATGGCGAACCATCGGGTCAAAAGGCCCCAATCATAACCATATTTTTATGGTGCAATTTGTGACAAAATCACTTAATTAGATGACACAAGTTTTGTCTTTAATAATATGAGACCTTTAAAAATATTAATAGAGATACACTGACAAGATGCTGGATTTTCGGAAACTTAAACCTCTAATAAACTGTTATAACAATTGGATATATTTTACTCTTAGCCTTAAACAATAAAATTTTTATTGGAGTATTTTAAATATTATGATATTTTTAAAAAATTCAACATCTTTATCATGACTTGATCCTAAATAACCTATATTTTCATTTAGAGGCATTTTAAATATACGATCACCTTCAGTTGAAATTTTCTATCAATGAAGCCATTGTCGGGGTATTAGAATGATTTCACTTTGTCGCTTCAGACCTTTATCGAGTTTGCTATGTTCTTATAGAGGATTGAGTTCCTAATTTGAATAACACTTTGATCCATTTAAATACTTGTCACGCCATAGAACTTAACGACTCCATTCCGTGCATAGAGGATCGAGTTTGTAAATTGGGACTCACTATTGACTTTTAGGTTCATGGCATTGAGAGTTTGCATTTAATTTAAATGGATTTTCTATTTAAAGAGCCTTAAAAGTATGTGAATGGAAGACAAATTAATTTTATAGGTTTAATAGGTGAGTGCTCAACAAAAGTTTACTTTGCTTGATCTCTTTTAATTGAATTTCAATAGTTCATCAAGAGCTAAATCTGTTGTAAACTCCGGTTCTAGAGACATATGACTTACTTCTTTACCTGATAGGCAAGACGATCTGCTTGAAAATATTCATGCGTATTGATAAATTTAATGGTTATTTTAAAAAATTGATCCCCTCGAACTATAATGCGCAATGACCATGCTCGTCATAGAGCTAATTAAATGATTGCAATTTGCCATCTTGGATCTTATCGACTCTTTTTGTTAGCATACACAGGATCAATGCCTATATATTTTAATGTATGTATTTTATTTTGAAAATATGGAGGGTCGGGCATGTAGGCTAAATTCACTACTTAATTTTATATGCAACAGTTTAACAAAATATCTTTAATTATATTAGACTAAAAATACGAAATTAAACATGATTCTTTATCACAAATCTCAATAACTCCAATGTTTATGACATAGAAGATAGAGTTTACGGCTCATTCGAGAAAACCTTTGTCTTCGCCCATGGCTAAAGGAATATCAACACCATTATAATCTGAGTATTGTAATTTGCTACTAGTGGCTAGTGGAACTTCCTCGCAATCAAAGTATTAAAAACTCATGATTCCTTTGCAACTAGTCATGGGATATATGGCTAACTATAGGTTGAGCATTTCGTGCAATGCTTATATGTGGAGTTGATTCCACTTCTAATTTTAAAGAAAATAGTGATAATATGGTAACCAAAGCAAGTAAAAATAATTCTATTGAGTGTTAGATGAAGGAGATACTTTATAAATAGGACACAAGGGAGAAAAATGATTCATGTAGCCGACCCCACGTAGTGGGATTAAGGCTTTATTGTTGTTGTTGTTGTTGTTGAGTGTTAGATGAAGGAGATTCTTTATAAAATGGTGCAATTGGAGAATGCAAATACTCAAGTTATCTCCTGTGTGATCCAAAAATTCATTCTTAGCACAATCAAAATTCAAGTGATTATTGGTTAAATTTTTAAAATCAAATTTGCATACGAAATAAGATAATCTTGAGATTTTGTCCTCTATCAAATTTAATGTTATAGTTCAAAGGTTTCATAGGCACAAGCTCCCATGATTAATAACATCTATCAATTACAGGAGTACTTTTGGTTCAGACTAGTAAGTAGGCTAAATGACACTTAGCTTTAATAGGATGATTTGGAACAAGAATATATTATTGCTAACTTAGAGTAGATAGTAGTAAATGATGGCAAATTCAATCAAGATCATTTCTATCATCGCAGATTCTTGAAGCAAAATAAAGGCTTCTTATCAATGTGTTGCATCATCCAAAGAAGCCTCATAACATACAATGAAAGTTTATTGGTGCGTCTTGTGGCTCTCATTTGATAGACTTAGCCATTAGGAAACATCAAGACTTTGACAATAACTCCAATATAATAGTGGCATCAAAATTAGGCTAACCGCCCAATCCAAGGACACATGCTGCACATTACTAATGTGAGATTTTTTAATGTTCTAATTTGGATGCTTTACTCATTGGGAACATCGATCAAACATATCATCCTTGGCAATTTGATACAAATGGTGGATGTATGGTTGCTCTAAGTGCAAAGTGACCAGTTAATGTTTTAATTTTTTATTCTTGTGTATTTTTATTAAGAAAATGAATTTTGACGAAATTCTTTCAACTTATAATTTCATTTTTATTAATGCCCATCTAGAAAAGGGAACACATTGCATTTTTTCCTTAGTTTTAGATGAGATTTTCATAATAGTCCCCATTTGTTATTATATTTAATTAAACTCATTACTGAATAATGGCTAGATGTACTTATCTCTATGGTTGAGTTCAATTTATTTTCAAATAAACCCTTTGGTTATAATACTTTAATGATCAAATCACAAGGGAAATAATGTAGGAATTGGAGTTGATACCTAAGCGAGTATCTTCAGTTCAATTATAAGCTCTATCAACCACTTAGAAGTCTTATTTGGTTTGCATTGCTGATGTATGTTGAATTGGAGAAAAGCATTGAAAGGTCGACATGACCATTGAAATTATTAATTGGGTGCATACTCTGCTCAACCGTCTTTTTGGGGCATACCTGGCTGAACCACCTTTTGACTTGTTAGCGAGAAAGCCTATCAACAACTTAAAACAAAACCATTATTACCCAACTAAGCCCTAAGCTGGTGAACTAATCGTTCTACCATTTCAATGAGCTTTAAAACTCACCTTACATGACATTTTAATTTTTGTCTAACAAAAGAGGTTGAACCTCAAACACTTTGCATTTTCAACATTTGATTATTGTATGTATATTGTTACTCTGATTTTGTTTTTCTAACAATCTTGTCCACTATCAAGGATTTGGAGTCTCTATCTTCTTATTTGACTTGCAATTGAGAGATTTGTTGATTTAAATTACCCCTGTGGTTATAATATATAATAATCTAGATCCTAAAGGTTAAAATGGCAAAAATATTTTTATTATTACATGTTAATCATTGTTCCTTGAACGATATGAGCTAGGTTATTATTCGCATAGGATCGATCAAAGAAGATTGTCACTTTATGAACCTTGTCGACTCTTAACTATTTGCTTGCAGAGGATCAAGTTCAAGCAAATTTATGTATATAACCTTTGAATTTACCTGACACTTATTATATTATAGACCTTAGTAATTCTCCAAAAGATCAAATATTGAATTAGGTTAAGAGTCCTATTAAATCCACCCTTGACGCATGGAGAATGGAATTCGTGGATTACAGTTTATAACCTGCTCTAAAGGGAAGGCTTTGAAGTGTTTATTTGTTATTTTTTTGTACATTAAAAAACCATCGGAGTGCAGACCATATCAGCCCCACTCTTGGTATGTAAGAGAGTGGGCCACAACCAATCGCTTCTATTCCTAGTGTTTGCAATCAATACCAACTTCAGGAGCTTTAATGAGCTGTTCTAATTTTACAAGTGAAAACATAGAATTTGCATGCCTCCAAATAAGCATGAGATGAGATGACCTAAGGATGCATAATGTATATATATATATATATATATATATATATATATATATATATATATATATATAATTTTGTGCATTTACTTTTATTGTTAAAATTTTTAGCTTTCCACTTTTCTTTCACTTATATTTTTTTATTAAAAATCTCATAAACTACGAGCATTTCTGGTCTTTTCAACGTGCTTAAATGCATGCGTGAACGACACAAGTTGTAAACCAATAAGATGAAATTTCATATTTTTTTTTTAAAAATAACACAGCTTGCAAATCAAATGTCATTTGAGTGAGATTCTTATCAAAGACCAATCATATCTGACTCCGGGGCTATGGAGGACCCGACCAGTCCTCAAAGAGAAAAGGGGATGCCGCTCCTGTATTCCCCTTTCCTTTCCTCCCTTTCCTTTCTTCCTTCTTAGCACTTTCCTATTTTAAATCCATTCTTAAAATATGAAATCCTGATTATATTTTATTCTCCTTTCTTATTTTCAAACTTTTCTAATTTGAAGTCATTTCCATAATTTAAATTTTGATTATTTCATTTACCCTTCCCTAAATTTGATATTCCCTCACTTTACTTCCTTACCAAATCTGAAATCCCGATTTGATTCTTCTTTCTTATTTTAAGTATTGCCTAAAATAAAATCCTAGCCTCATTATAAATAAAAGATGATGTGCTTAGAGTTAGTAGCCTTGTTTTTGATATCTGAATTCAGGTTTTAGCCTTGACATTTTCCCTTCGAGAGATGTATCCGATGTCGAGGTAGTGCTCTGACTGATCTTCATCCGAAATGGTGATTTCTCGAAGGGTCCGAGTGGTGCTTCGGTCGTAGTTCTACCCCGACGAGGCATTTATCTTACCATACCTCCGCTTCCCTGTTGCCATTTTATAGTCCAACCAAAGCAACCCCCGCTTTCACAATAGCCTCCTCTACAACCTTCACCACAACCGCCAATCCAGCCTTCAACGACGATCCTACTCCTCTCCAGTTGCAGTTCTAAGTTGTTATCATAGCCAATCTACTGTCCTACTTCTTCCACAACAGCCCCACCTCTCCGGTCTACATCGCAACCGCCAATCCAACCTCCCGCCTGGCCAAACTCTCATATCAAGCGATTGCATCTTCTTTATTGAGTCATTAGTTGTAATCCTTTGTTTTGTGTGTTGTCCTTCGTTATTTCGATTATTCATTGTAACATTATTTTAAGTTCGTAATAAAATTATTCCTCTGGTATTATTTGGTATTAGAGCTAGCCCTACCCAATCCACCACACCAAAATTTTTTTTCCTTTCTTTCGTTTATTTTTTCTCTTCCTTCTTTGTTCCTTCTTTTCCTTCCTTCAATAGATCTCAAACCGTCAACCATGCCGCCAAGGAGATGTATGCCCGAGCCTACCCGGGACAAGATGCGGCGAGAGCTCCGCTGTTTTCAGCGAACGCTTATGTATATTGAAGTGGAAACCTAGTAGGAGGTTACTCTCGACGTGTGTTGGAAGGTTGAAGGGAAGAACGAAAAAAATATGAAGATGAAGCGGAAAAACTACACCAGCTCCTACCAACTTATAACCGCCAAAATTTGCGAACTCTAGCTTCCGAAATGGAGATTACATCAACAAGCTACCCCCTTGCTACTATCCAACAAAACTAATTTGCAAGTCTATCATAGCCAGAAGATGTTCCAAGTGTCACGAGTTTGGACATGTTGAGGCATAATGCACAATCAGGGGAGTGATTTACTTTACAAAGTTGGGGGTCATCGAAAAGTTGGGTAACGACACCACAGACACTGAAGAGCAGTTCAAACGAAAATTTTCATCCGATGACGTTTTCCCCGAGGAACTCCATTGTTCGAGTATACATCCATTGATTTTCCTCCATGTGATCAAAAGAAACATGCGACTTTTGATGAGATTGTGATTCATGCTCTCGTAGAAGATGAACTTTTTGTTGAGACATAAAAATCATGCAAACCAGAATATATCAAAATTTTAAATTTCAATGGATGGTCTTAGTAACGACCAAATAGCATCATAGGCGGCTACACTTATATCCCTCACCCCCAATGTTCCATATGAAAAAACAAAATACCAGCGTGAAGCTCTTGTTATTGAAACACAATGGTGTCAGTTTTCCAAAACTTCAAGGGTCAGAGGGAAAACTCGAAAGAAAATAAGAATCACCCATCAACCAGACTCTTGCAAATCCTGAATCTCGCTAAGGCCCAACTTGTCATAAATGAGAAACATATGAGATATTTACTTATTCCAGAACGAAGAGATAATGAGGTATGCTCTCATGTGGGAAAAACTCCTCGAATGCTTTGATAGATGGTTAGTCGCCAGTAGGATCGAGGGGTGGTTGACAACGACATAGAAGCTTCGACCTATGCGTCGAAGCTCCCCCAACCCCAGGAGGCTAACACGGGGGCTATGAAGGACAGATAAAGGGAGAGGATTGCCGCTCCTCCCTTCCCCTTCTCTTTCCCCTTTCCTTTCTTTCCTTCCTAGCATTTTCCTATTTAAAAATTTTTCCTAAAATCTGAAATCTTAATTGTATTTTATTCTCATTTCTTATTTTAGAATCTTTCCTATTTTAAATCATTTCCAAAATCTAAATTTTGATTACTTTATTTATCCTTTCCAAAATCTGATTTTCTCACTTTATTTCCACAACTAAATCTGAAATCCTGATTTGATTCTTTTTTCTTATTTTAAGTTTTACCTAAAGTAAAGTCCTAGCCTCAGTATAAATAGATGATGAGGTGCTTAGAGTTAGGGGTCTTATTTTTGATATATGCATTCAGGTTTAAACTTAGATATTTTCCTTTCAAGGGTTGTATTTAGCGTCGAGGTAGTGCTTCGATCATTCCTCGTCCGAGGTGGTGATCGTCTCCAAGGGTCCGAGTGGTGTTTCGGCTGTAGCTCGACCACAACGAGACATTTATCTTACCATATTTTTGTTTCCCTACTGTCATTTCAGAATCCAGCCACCGCAACTCCCGCTTCCATAGTAGTCCCACCTCTCCAGCCTTCACCGTAGCTGCCAATCCAGCATCTGACGACGTTCCTTCTCTTCTCAAGCCGCGGTTCGACGTCGTTGCCATCGGCAATCTATTGTCCTACTTTTTCCACAACAGCCCCACCATTCTAGCCATGACCGCAGCTTTCATTTNNNTTCCACAACAGCCCCACCATTCTAGCCATGACCGCAGCTGCTAATCCAACGCCCCCCCCCCCCTCTCATCAAGCGGTTGTACCTTCTATGTTGAGTCATTAGTAGTAATCCTTTGTTTTATGCTTTTGCTTTGTGTGATGTCTTTCGTTATTTCGAGCATTCATAATAACCTTGTTTTAAGTCCGTAATAAAATTGTGTCGCGCGTCGTGGTTTGAGTTAACTCCGGTATCAATATCACTTTTGGAGTCTTTATAATTTCAAATTTGATAGTAACTAGTTTGTTGAAATGCACATGAAAATTTGCTTTTGCTTTTTACTTGGTTAATGAGTGCACTCACGAAACATCCATATGCTTTTGGATGTGTTGTATGCCCACGTGGCTTTTGGTTCCCCTCAATTTAAATTTTTTCCTCTTTGTATCGCATGCCCGCCAGCAAAAAAATCAGTTTTGCTTTTCCTTGACTTTGTTGGCAGCTCTGGTGTTATTAAAATTTGTACACAACTTTTTATTTGTGTGCATTTTGTTGCATTTTGGTTGGTTAAATTCTTTCTGGTCCATGCCTCAATAACACTTTCTTTTTTATTTATATACAAATTGCAACTCTCTTTGCGTGCAGTTGTCATGATGCGGAACATTGAAGGGTACTTTAAAGGATGCGATGTTATTCATAAATTGTTCACATGGAGGCTTTAGGTGGATCCCATAAGAGTTCCATCCATTAAAAATGCCAAAATTTTGATCTTCCCTCACACAACTCAAGCAGCACATGGGTCTTTTATTAGACTATTTCAACATTTTGGACTCATCGAGATAGTCCATTTGCAAAATATATGACAACCAAGTGTTTTTTTTTAATTTATTTATTTATGCGAACAAGACATTACGAGCCAATTATTCATTAAACTATATACACCACCTGCTTTTCTCATCGCATTTGATCACTTAAATTGTAGAACATAACCAACATCTCTTTGCACCTGTGTGAGGAAAGAATTTCTTTTTGGTGATTTTGATCCTTACTCATTTCCTTTTCTCTAAAATTAGTGATTTATTTGCTTGTGCGACTGATTGTCAAATCTTAGAACCAAGATNAAGGTTATGAGTTAGTATTAATTTTAACCCAGGTAATAAATTAAGGAAAGATTAATTTATAAGATCATAAAATGAGGTTCACTGCAACCAAACAAAAATAGAAATTCAATGCCAATTTTCTCAAAAAATAGCTGAACTTCCCAAAAATGGACATAATATGATTTCAGTAGCCATGCATACTTTTCGCACCAATTTGAAGAATCCTATTAAATGGTTCAAGCTATAGGTAAAATATATGATCCATTTAAGAATTTTTTAACACATTTTATCAACAATTATCATTGCATGAAGAAGGAACAACTAAGTAAGATTTTGTATAGGGCACCAGTGTACAATGTTGTTTAAATACCATATAAACAAATGCTTTGCAAAAGTATTTTTCCAGCTACATTGGCTTAATTTGAAACAAAAATTTTCAAAATAAATACATAAAAAGGTTTCAAAAGTGAAAACAAACAAAATTCCTCCACAGTGAAAACACAACTTGATTATAATATACAACACCACCATACTTGAACTTTAGTAATGATAAACTTTGGCTCAATATAAGTATTTAAGCATTTAATCTCTGAAGCATGGTGATGCCGGAGTTAACCCAAACCATACGAGGCATGGTTCGATGTAAGTATTTAAGCAACGAGGGGGGATGGCTGAAAAGGTTGCAAAAGGGTTAGGTAAAGAAAGATATTTCTGCGAGATCGGGCTACAATCGGAGCACCGCTCGAACACTTGGGAGAATTTTACAACCTCGAAAGAGTTACAGTTAGAGCACTTTCTCGCCTTCAAATACAACCCTAAGAGGCAAAAACAACTGCCAACAACAAGCTGGACAAAAATCTGAAATCATTGAAGTAAAAAGTAAATCCCTAAACAGAAAAATAATGTATTCATAATAAAAATAACTAGGCAAGGGGAACCCCTTCAGTTGGGTAGCAGCACTCCAAACCCTCAGCAGGGTTCAACCGGTTCAGCCCCAAGCCCCTGTGTCAGTGACCCGAGATTGGAGGAGCTTCGACTTCATTCGTTGAAACTTCTGACTCCTCGTACCACAAAGTCAAGTTTGTCATGTTGAAAGTGACAGAAATGTTGTAGTTATTAGGTCGATCATGTAGGTGTTGTCATTCCACAACATGTCTTGATAAAATAAATATGAACCAACTTTTAGCACATCCTGAGCTAAAGTTGCATATAGATATATGTTTTTGCAATATAACTCTTGAGCCTTTAAGTCTAAAACATTCTTACTCCCCTTCTCGTACTCAGCAGAATGTAGCTGATAAATTAATAAGTGAGGAGAAATCAACTCTGGGGTGAAATATGTGGCAGGCCGCATACTCTCACTAACTACTACTTAAGAGAGACCTATTCTTCACTACTAGGGCCTGAATCCCATTAAAGAATTTTCTTCCCCATCAAGCTTTTAAGAACAATTTCAAAGATGGGGTTCATCCCTCTTGTCTGGACATCTAATGATGGGCTCCATGCTGAACTGGATCTAACATCTGAATAACTTCATGTAATCTTTTAGACATGGAACAAAATGACCCATTTTTGACATACCGGACGTCCCTCAGTAGAGCAACTCAAGAATGATATCGGCTCCTCAAACTCATAACCATTTTGGACATCCAAAGGTAATTCTATTGATGCTCCACTCAACCCCTGCAAAATGGTAGCTCAAGGCATCACAATCTCATACTCTACAGGCTCGCCCATTACATCAGTCATTACCTTCTAGATTAACAATTGATATGTCAACTGGAATCTCTCCTAGGGGCTGAAATTTGAATCCTCTATGAATCTTCATCTTCTCTCTAATCACCGTTTATTTCTTCAGTTGTTCTATGATCAGTGAAAGTAATCACTCTCCTGATTGTGCAGTCTGATTCAATATGCCAAAACTTGTGGGCTTAGAGCACTTCTTGGTTGGGATGGATTTAAGAATGCGGAATGGTTCCACCTGTTCTCTTCTATGAATCAACTTCTACTCAGATGGGATTGTCTTGGATGTTCCCCTGAGTGTGCTCTGACTATACGATTATGTGATGAACTTTGCCTATAAGAAGTGGTGGTCACCCGATGATGTGATCACTCCACTTCTGAAACTAGGGTTGGAACATTCTGTTTATAGTGAGCTAATAGAGACTAGCACTACATCTCCCCTTCATCTTGGACCAATAATTAATTTTATCTTTTCCTTCTCGCTGGCTTATGGACTTCAAATGTTGCCCCAAAAATAATGCACTCTTCTTTCACTTGTTGGCAGCTAGTTTCCCCATTCCGTCCGGTGGGAGCTCCAAACACTCAAAAACACATTCCACAATCCAAAGCCATTTGACAACCTCATCTGGAACTATGTGATCGTCAAAATATAATAAGTCCACCGTTAATTCCCAATTCTGACTTTTCAGATATTCCAGGTCAAATCTTTGAGGTAGAGGTTCTTCATCCATGGAATCAGCATGGTGGAAGAGATTCACTCCATGTTTTCGATCTAGCAAGTTACCGTTGTGGCTACGGGTGACCCATCTAGATTGTCACCTCTTAAAAGTGGCAAGCCTCTATTGTCGTTGGCGGGTTTCCTACAGAATATCTTCCCTAAAAATCTTTTGGACCCCTATGTGTGAATTTCTCATAAATAATATCGTGTCTTTTCCCCTCAATGCAACTTCCAGCTATTGAATCCTTAGTGGCATGGCTAGGTTTTAGGTTTTGGGAGATGAAAGTTGGTGTAGTAGATTGACTGTGGGTGCGGAAAAGCTATTTCGAATTGGTGATTTTGAAAATCAACAAGGGAAAACTAGGGTTCGGTCAAAATTTGGTTATGATTTGGGATTAAGAAAGAAATTTTTTTGTGGGGGTGGCTTAGGTAGGGGCAGATGCTAGGAAATCTTAGGATATGACTATGATTAGGCTATCTCTGATACCAAATGATACCAACGTTAACCCAAACCCCAACGAAAAATAAACGTTATTAAAACGAATGTGCAGTCGCATGATTGCAACGAAAAATGAAAGACAGCAACCAACACACAACGCCAATATCCAACAATGAATTCGAGGTGGACGGGACACGACAGTGAGGGGTTGTGGAGGGGAGAAGGATGGTGGTTGGGTGATATGGTGACAAAGGACAACAAATGAAGGGCTGGGAGAGAAAGGACAACAGGTATGGGAAGTCAGCGCAAGAGGATAGCAGGTTGGAGGGGTGGTGACAGGGAGATAGTCGACTAGGAGGGTTCAAAGGTCAGGAAATAGAAGATTGAAAGTGTCGGCGAGAATGGAACAACAGGTGGGGAGGTTCAGCAACAAGGGAAGCGAGTAGAGGGGCAGTCGGTAGCATTGGACGGTAAAGGGAGGGTTGTCTGGGGAAGACGACAGTGAGGAGGGATGGCTGAAAAGATTGCGGAATCGAGCTACTACCGGAGCACCACCCGAACCCTTAGAGAAGGTCTCCACCTTGGACGAGTTACAACCAGAGCACATTCTCGCCTTTAGATATAGTCTTGAAGGGAAAAAATAGTCGTCGACAATAAGCTAGACAGAAATTAGAAATAAAAAAAATAAAAACTAAAATCATAAACAGAAAAACAATGTATTTATAATAAAAAATTAATAGGAGGGGACCCCTCCCATTGGGCGGTAGGACTCCTTTTTGAACCGATAGCTTCTTGTTGAACCAACAGCTTTTTGCTAAACTAGTTGGAGCCGGTTATTCCCCGAGCCACCAAAAAATACAGGAGTTAACCCAAACCACAACAAAAAATAAATGTTATTACTCGAAATGAATACGCGGTTACACGATTACAACGAAAAGAAAGGCTACAACCAACACACAAAGCTAATACTCAACTAAGTCTGAATTTGAGGTGGAAGGAAGGCAGTCATAAGGGGCTATTGCTGAAAAAGGAAGGTGGTTGGGTGATCTGATGACAAAGGGCGACAGATGGAGAGCTAGGAGACAAAGGATGGCAGGTATGGGGAGTTGTCGACAAGGGAATGGCAGGTTCTAGGGGCGACGGTAGGGAGATAGTGGCGAGAAGGGTACATCGACCAAAAAACCGCAGATTGGAGGGGTTCAACAAGGGAACAACAAGTGGGGAGGATGAACAACAGAAGAAGCAAATAGAGAGGCGGCTAGTGTCACTGGACAGCTGAGGGAGGTCTGTCTGGGGACGACGACAGCGAGAGGGATGGCTAAAAAGGTTACAAAAGGGTTGGGTAAGGATAAATATCTCTGTCAAATTGAGTTATAGTCAGAGCACCCATTGAATTCTAGGAAACGGTCACTGCCTCGGACGAGTTACAGTCGGAGCACCTTCTCTCCTCCAAATACAACCCTAGGAAGGGAAAACAGTCACTGACAACAATCTAGACAAAAATATGAAATAAGAAAAGTTAAAAAGTAAAAACTAAAACCCTAAACTTAAAAATAATGTATTACAATAAAAGGTAACTAGGATGGGGAACCCCCCCGGTAGCAGCACTCAAAACACTTAGCAGAGTTCGGCCGGTTCATTCTCCCAACTAAACCGGCAGGTTGTTGAATTTGTTGGGGCCAATTCAACCCCAAGCCACCAAATGATACCATATTTAACCCAAACCACAACGAAAAATAAATGTTATTACTCAAAATGAATATGTGGTTACACGATTAAAACAAAAAAGGAAAGGCAACAACCAACACACAACACTAATACCCAACTAGGGCTGAATTCGAAGTGGACGGAAGGCAGCCATAAGGGGTGATCTGGTGACAAATGACAACAGATAGACAGAGACAAAGAACAAAACATATGAGGAGTAGCCAACAAGGGGAATAGCAGTTGGGAGGGGTGCCAGCAAGAAGATAGTGGACTAAGAGGGTACAGAGGCCAGGAAACAGTAAGTTGAAAGGGTCAACGACAGGGGAACAAAAGGTCAGAAGGCTCTGCTCAGCCATCAAACCCTAAGCAGCGGCCGGCTCAGCCTCCTTAGGGAACCAACAGCTTCTTACTGAAACGGGTGGGGCTGGTTCAGCCCCAAGCCCCCGAGTCACTTGGATACGCATAAGACACATCTAGGATATGCTATTTTCCTTAGTAAATTAGTAATATAAAAGTGTGATCAAAACACCAAATGTCAATAATAAAAAATCATCTTACAATAAACTATAATATCACAAGATCTCATAAAGAATTTATAAATCAATAAAAGAAAAACTAACATCAGTTAAATCATTAAAATATTTAAATATGTCATCAAATGTGCTAAATTATGAATACTACACTAGCATTAATCATTAGATATGATTTTATCAATATCAATATTGCATTATTTACACCAAAACCCCAAAACTAAAAAAAAAAAAGAGAAACAATCTCTAAAACAACTGCACAAATAATGAGCAAATTGATGCATCATTAATTAGGCGCAATAAACTCGCAATCACAATCAACATTATAGCTAACATGAATGTTCGCTTCAAAAGCAAGTTTACCATCATCAATGAAAAACATTGCTTGCTCCAAGAAAAAACATAATTCACACTCATCATGTGTACAAGCTATGTCAACGAGTGCTTTAGCCATGTTTGGATCTAATTTTGGAAAAATATAAAAACAACTTAAAACTGAATTTTGATGTATCACACAGATGTTGGGTGCGTTAGAGTTGTGTCCGTTTTGTAACGCATGTACATGCTGGATATGATGATGACATTGACGGCTTTTCAGAGTGTTTGTGCTTTATATCATCTAATTTGTATCTGAATATGTTAGTATTATATAACTAGCAATTGGTTAAATTTGAAATTTAGAAAAATAAAACTTTTTTCCTTTTGGGTAAATGTGACCTAGTATGACAGAGTGGAAAATGGCAGCAATATAAGAAGAAATTTCAAATTAGTAAAACATGAATTTAAGAAGTATAGTGCAAATGGTCTAGATCCATATGTCCAATAAAGGCATCTGGCTCATAAACAAGAAGGCTTCTTGCCCCAACTTTGAGCTCTCAAGCATAAATTCTTAAATGATAGATTTTTGTTCCTGATTCCTAAAAATAGCTTTTATATGTAAGGCACCAACAGAAACCCTTAATGAAGTCACAATTTGCTCAAACATTATGTGGTAATATTTGCTTTAATTTGTCTGGTTATTTCATAATAAAAAACTAACAAAAGTCAGTTTACAACTTTTAAAGAAGAAAAATTTCAGTCTTTCATGAATACCACACTATTACACGGCGTTGTGATGCGGTAGCTCATACACCAAATATAATTGATGCCAACTACATATTATATATAATATTGAATAAAAAAAATGGCATATAAATATTTTTGATATATGATTTCGATGGCCATTATTACCCTTCTAGCACCAGCAAGAGCACAAAATATCGAAAGAATGCCTGTCCCACAGCCAACATCCATTACAACCTACAAAAATAACCCAAAAAACAGCATACCCAAGCTTCAAATTTGAGCATAACATTTCAAGTAAAAGAGCAAGAGGAAAATTTCTTACTTTCCCTGAAATTAAATTTTGATGTCGCAGGATTGCATTCCTGTAAGTTTCAGTCCTCACATGATCCTGAACAATATTAAAAAAATTAGACTGCAGCAGTTATTCACACCATTAAATAGCCAGTCTTGAGTCCAATAGATAAAATCATGATCAAGATAAATGAATCAATATAGATATAACTAAGTTGCAGATACTTTCATGCTACACCCAGTAACTGTCCTATATCAATTCCATCCATAATGCATGAATAACGTAGAAAATACATAGTTCTTGAAGTTTACATCATGCTAATGGTGCCTCTAGTTTACAAGGCCGAAGTTGTTGCTTAGATGAGTGGTTGTTCACGGGTGCAGTGGGTCCATAATGGGAGAAATTATTACATACGGAGCACGTACACAGCACTACGTGCATACTTCAGTAATATGCCGCCATGGAGATTGTTGAAGTGAAATCACTGAGGTAATTAGGGGTTATTGAAGCATTAATTCTAATAACGCCGTAATAACCTCCTAATAGCCTCTGTTGTTACACTCTCAATAACCTCCTAATAAACATCTGCAGTTACACTCCACAATAACCTCGTAATAACACCTCAATAATCTCCGCTCCCTGCATAACCCTCCAATAATCTCCGCCCCCTGCATAACCCCCGCAATAATCTCATAATAACACCCCAATAACCCCTCAATAATTTTCATGGTTTCACTTCGATAACCTCTCAATAACCTTCACATGGCGGCATATTACTGGAAATCCACACTCAGAGCTGCATAAATGGTCCGTACGGAATAATTTCTCCCATAATGTGCCACCAAATTTCATTCCCTTAATGTGGTACCATTTAGATGCGTTGTAGAAATTATAGACGCAGATTGTGGCCCTGTTTGGCACAACTTTTTCAGAACGGTGGCGTTTTCAGAACACCGCCTACGCGTTTGTTTCGCGAGTTCGTTCGGCGGCGTTCTGAACGCAGCGTCCCGCGGTTCGGTTTTTCTTCATTATCCGGATCGCGGGGCGCCTGCTGCGTTCGACGTTGGCTGTTGGCGTTAGGGCTGCAATTCCTTCTTTTGCCCTTGGTGATCTCTCTCGCGCTCTCCCCTCGCTTCCTCCCTCTCCGAACGAAAGCATCATTAGGGCTCGATTTCTCGTTCTTTTTCCCTCTCCGGTAAGATCTACTATTGTTTGTCGTTGGATTTTTTAGGATAGGCTTTGGATCTGTCGAGATATGCTCTGGATTCGTGAGTTTTATGGATCGATGAATTTTTTTTGGTTCTTCTCCATGTATCTGCTTCTATTGCTTCGGATCTCTGAGTTTTGCGAGTGATTGTTTGGTAGTTAACACAATCTTTTAAACCTTCTCTTGATTTGGCATCTGTCTCAAAGAACTTCCATTTTTTCTTGCTTAAAAGTGAGGACTAGCCCAGAGAATTGCAAGTTCATTCGTTAGTTTATACTGGGAAACGTCTTACAAAAAAGTTGTTTACAATTTCCGTTGCATCTCTATTGAATGCTACAATATGGATTTGGAAAAGGACTATCTTTATTACATGCTACAATTCGGCCATTCTTTTCTTCATCTCTACCCGATTTCTGTTGGTTCAAATCAGATTATGCATATGACCTTGACATTATGGATTATGCATATCACATTGCAAGCATGGCATATGGTAACATCAAATTATTGCTTAGTAGTCTATACATATGATTAGTCAAAAAACTATTGCTTCTGAAATATGAAAATATGTCATCGCACTGCTCCTCATGCCATATGTTTGGGCATAAATTCACAAAAGCTAAAATGGTCACCTCATTTTGATTGCCCTATAAAAACATATGTTGCTCCTGCATAGATCTCAATTTCAAGACTTTATATGCAGCACTTCAACCAATCAACCTTATTCTTTTATTTTATAATTATTTTGTGGAATGATGCTATGAAAATAATCTTTCTAGGCGTATTGTGGCCAGATTATCGGTGGAATTCCCCATTTTGATAAAGATTTGGATTGGGTCCCCATCGATTGGGTACTGACTGAAGAAAGAAAAGGAAAATATCCAATCAAACTGCTGCTCCTGCTACATGTTTGAACATAAATTCTCAAACTGTTGGGCTCATTTTGATCTGAGAAATTCTACAACAGGTGCATCACCTTCCATTTGAAACTGCTAATCAATCTCTTAGCCACTTGGCGAATGATCTTCCCTCATCATTCAGATCAATTCTCAAAACTTATAGCCAAATTCAGACTCTGTTATAGGGATCCTACTTGCCTCTTAGTGCTAGCCACTTCATTATTAATTGACACCATCACTATAGCAGTTTTCATGTTCATGGAACACCTCATTTCCATCCTACACAATGAAAGTAATATATCCTAAAAGTTATTTAATTTAGATTGGAGCATTCAGAGCCCCGATTCTATGGTAGATAATAGAATTCATATTGAAAGAAAAGTTAGATTCAAATTCAAATTTACCTCTTGTCATCTTGTATTCTTCTCTCAACTATTGCTTCTCTTTTTTTTCCCCAAGTAGTTAAGAAGTGCTAATTTGAAAGAAAAGTTAGATTCAAATTTTTATTTGAATAAAATCCGTAATAACAATGTTAGTAACGAAATTCTGAACCTAATTTTATTCTAAAGAATAATTATGATATGTTTATACTTGATGTGTGTGAGAAGATTCGTGGTGGTTGAGTATTTATTTAGTGTTTTAGCTCTATATGAAAGTCGTGCACACACACAAATTTCTTTCAAATGGATACAATATGGAATTATCTGCCTAGAATGCCTCATTGAGGAGGAATAAACATTTTTGTCACTGTGTTTTTCAAATGGATACAATATTTGAAGTTTGCTGGCTTTCCTTCAATGCGGCAAATATTGTATGTTCTAGGGAGCTA
>JXCR01133112.1:0-16083 GCA_002079205.1 Phalaenopsis hybrid cultivar
ATTCATTATATCTTTCCTATGCTTCATGGCTAGCAAATTTCTTACTATCAAATGCACTTTTATCCTTACTCCATTTGGTTTTAGGTGCCATAACAACTAGAGAAAACGAATAAAGAAAGAAATGAGTTCAAATGTAGGATGTATTTTACTCAAAATGCAAGTTTAGACCATAAATCAACTCTCCCCAAGTACTTTTTCTTCTTCTCGTTGTATTCCCAAAAAAACCCCGAAAACTTCTCAATTGCAGAAGAAATCACAGGGTTAAGGAAAAATCGCAAGGTNCGAATAAAAAAAGAAATGAGTTCAAATGTAGGATGTATTTTACTCAAAATGCAAGTTTAGAGCATAAATCAACTCTCTCCAAGTACTTTTTCTTCTTCTCGTATTCCCAAAAAAACCCCGAAAACTTCTCAATTGCAGAAGAAATCACAGGGTTAAGGAAAAATCGCAAGGTACAAGAAGTTTTACCCGAGGAAGATGAAGTTTTCACTCTCAAGCCCTAAAATGCACGCAAACGCCAAGAGGAAGAAGACCCTAGAGTCGCCTTCAATGCTTCAGAGAAAGGTTGGGGAAGATGTCACGGTTGGGAGGGATGTCGCGTGCAAAAGAAAAAAAATTTGACCTATGCCGGTATTTTTCTATTTTTTGTCGAGCAAGTGTNTCTTCTCAAGCCCTAAAATGAACGCAAATGCCAAGAGGAAGAAGACCCTAGGAGTCGCCTTCAATGCTTCAGAGAAAGGTTGGGGAGGATGTCACGGTTGGAAGGGATGTCGCGTGCAAAAGAAAAAAAATTTGACCTATGCCGGTATTTTTCTATTTTTTGTCGAGCAAGTGTTTTGGTGCCTATGCGTCGTGGTTCGACACCTAGGCGCTGCAATATGTGGCGCCATGGCTCTGCCTATTGGCGTCGAGGCGCCAATGCTTTGTTTTTTTCTTTTTTTTTTTTAAAGCACCATTTCACCTTAGGTGTATATAACCTAATTTGCACGACCCAACTTCATTTTTGGTTATTTAAATTTAGTAATTGTAATCCTCCCCAAGTTTTCATTCACTCCAATAAATTCACAACACAAAAGATAGGAAAAAATCTAACTTTTCTTCCTTCTCATCACATCTCCCTTCTTTACTTCTAATTTCTGACGGAATCACTTTTCAAGGATCNAAAGCACCATTTCACCTTAGGTGTATATAACCTAATTTGCACGACCCAACTTCATTTTTGGTTATTTAAATTTAGTAATTGTAATCCTCCCGAAGTTTTCATTCACTCCAATAAATTCACAACACAAAAGATAGGAAAAAATCTTAACTTTTCTTCCTTCTCATCACATCTCCCTTCTTTACTTCTAATTTCTGACGGAATCACTTTTCAAGGATCAATTGGGTACTTATAGATATTTTATTAAGGTAAATCATTAACAAGATTGTCCCTGATACATTGGCTTATGTGTTGTCAACCTCAGGTAATACCCCGTCTCATAAGACATGCACCTCTAACAATAATAAGAATTATGTGAAGACATCCACATATTCATCACTAGCTAGTTTATTAAACCCATCTGATGCCAACATGATTAGATAAAGAAAGTAATAGAATCTCAATAGACCTGTCCAATGACTAAACCCAACATGCCTCCAGTAAATCCTCAAGTTCAGTTGAGAACTGTCATAGTGAATTAGTTAATACAACTGTCACAAGAGAACAAATATAAGTTTAACCACTACGAGAGGCTAAGTAATCGTCACACTCATAACTTAGCAAAAATTAAAGCAAAACAATTCAAACCTAACAAATCAACACACAACTTCACTCAAACCACAATATAACAATACTAACTATATCACACTAAAATACAAACAAACACATAAATACAAACCTTGGGTTATCTCCCAAGAAGCGTTTGGTTTAACGTCATCAGCAAGACTAATTGAATTCTTACTCAAGTTGAGCCATCATTAAAACTTCATTAATCATACGCCTATTTCCACCTCTGTAAAGTTTAAGTTTTTGTCCGTTCATTTTAAACACTTTATCATTTTTAGGATCTTTAATATTAATTGCGCCAAATGGATACACTTTAATTACAATAAACAACCCTGACCACCTAGACTTAAGTTTTTCGAGAAAATAGTTTCAAGCTTGTATTATCTAGTAAAAATTTTTGTCCAAGTTCAAGTTCTTTTCTCAGAATATTCCAATCATGCAAATTTTTCATCTTTTCTTTATAAATTTTTGCATTTTCATAAGATTCGTGTCTAGTTTCCTCGAGTTCATTTAACTGCAACAATCTCTTATTGCAAGTTTTTTTAAATTATAATTAAATTATGTAATATCCCAATAAGTCTTATGTTCTAATTTCACTGGCAAGTGACGAGCTTTTCCAAATATGAGTCTATAAGGTGGCATTTCTGTATGGGTTTTGTAAACAGTCCTATAAGCCCATAATGCATCAAGTCTAACAAACCAATAATTTCTATTAGGATTAACAGTCTTTTCTAAAATTATCTTGATTTCTCTATTAAATACTTCTGCTAAACCACTTGTCTGAGGATGATAGGTCGTAGATATTTTAAGCTTAATTATATATCTAACTAATAGTGTCTCAATTTTTCAATTCTTAAAATGGTTTTCTCCATCACTAATGATTACTCTAGACATGTCAAATCTACATAAAATATTTTTCTTTAAGAACTTAGCTACTGTTTGAGCCTCACATTTTGGAAGAGCTACTGCCTCAATCCATTTTGAGACATAATATACAGCTATTAAAATATATAAGTTTCCAAAAGAAGCTAGAAATGATCCCATAAAATTTAAATCCCATACATCAAATATCTCAATCTCTAAAGTAAAGTTTATGGGCATTTCATCTCTCTTAGATATGTTGCATACTCTCTGCATCAATCAAAAGTTTTTACGTATATATTCACATTCCTAAACGGAGTAGACCAATAAAATTCAACTTGTAATATCTTAAATGCAGTTCTATCAATATCAGAATGTCCCTCAAACTAAAAATCATGACATTTATGAATAATTTCTTAAGTTTCTTCTGAAGGTACACATCTTCGGATAACTTGATCTTTACATTTTTTATATCGCATCTTGAATAAATTTTTTTCGTTGATGGTATATTAGTTCATATAGTACAATATCACTAATGATAAAATTAACTATGTCAGCATACCACGGAACACACTAATTAGTAAAGTATGTAGTTGTTCATCAAGAAAATTTTTATTAATTTCATCTTCATAATTATATGAGTTTTCCTATTCCAACCTATATAAATAGTCAGCTATTTAATTATTCGATCTTTTTCTATCCACTACTTCAAAATTGAATTCCTGCATCAGAATGATCCATCTAATTAATCTTGGTTTAACATCCTTCTTTAGTAAAAGTTATCTAATAGCAGAATGATCGGTATGAACAATATATTTAGTTCCGATGAGATAAGATATAAATTTATCAAAAACATATACTATTGTCAATAATTCATTCTCAGTCGTAATTTAATTATATTGAGCTTCATTAAGAGTTTTACTGTATAGTATATAGCTTTAAAAATCTTTCCATATATTTGTCCTAACACTGCCTCAATAGCATAATCACTTGCATCACACATCAACTTAAATGGCCTCCCCCAATCAAGTGAGATTATAATAGGAGCGGTGATTAATTTTTTGTTTTATTACATTAAAAACATTTAGGCAATTTTGATAAAATTAAATAAGGCATCTTTTTTTAAAAGATGACAAAGAGACTTAGCAATTTTTTAGAAATCTTTAATATATCGCCTAAAGAACCCAACATGTCCTGGAAAACTTTTAACTCCTCTCACTGTAGTAGGAGAAGGTAGTTTAGCAATTACTTGACTCTTTGTTGTGTCTACTTCAATGTTATTTTTCAGATATTTTATGTTTCAGAACAATTTCTCCGGCGACCATGAATTGATATTTTTCCCAATTGAGAACAAGGTTAAACTCTGCACAGCGTTTTAGTATTTTTGATAAATGATCCAAATATGAATCAAATAAGGTTTCAAACACTGAGAAATCATTCATAAAAATTTCTATCCTTTAATCAAGTCACAAAAAAATAGACATTATGCACCTTTAAAATGTAGCAAGTGTGTTACATGCCCCAAAGGACATTCTTTTAAAAGCAAAAGTCTCATAAAGACTCATGAATGTAGTCTTTTCTTGATCCTCATAAGCTATAGGTATTTGATGATAACCAGAATATCCACCTAAAAAACAAAAATATCGGTGATCAACAAATCTATTCAACATCTGATCCATAAATGATAAAGGAAAGTGATTTTTCCTAGTTGCTAAATTTAATTTTCTATAATCAATATAAATTCGTCACCGAGTGACTTGTCTGACAGGAATTAATTCATTTTGTTCATTCACAGCTACTGTCACTCTGAATTTCTTAGGAACACAATGTATATGACTAATCCAAACACTATCAGAAATAGGATATACAATACCCACATCTAATGACTTTAATATCTCCTTTTTAACTTCTTTCATAATTGGATTTAATCTTCTTTGAGGATCTGTCTTGGTTTTATGATAATATTCCATCAGAATTCTATATATACAAATTGAATGACTGATTCTTATTATATCTGCTAAGGTCCATTTGAAAGTTTTCTTATAATTTCTTAGATTTTTCATTAATTTTTCTTCTTTTGATTGAGTCAAATCTGAAGATATGATGACTGGTAATGTAGATGAGTTCTCTAAAAAATCATACTTAATGTGTAAGAAGTACCTTCATCTCAAGTTGAGGAGGTTCTTCAATAGAAGGAATGAGCGGTTTACTATTTTTTGTTGCATCTAAAATCTCAAACCTCTCATGAACAAATTTAAGTCTTCGGTAAACAATATATTTAACTCATCTTGGAAATCCATATCATTCTCATAATCTAACTCCTACTTTTCTGATTTATATTCATAACTTTCTCAGAAATAGTTACTACTTGAATAATCAATTAAATCCATCCAAAAACACTCATCTTCTTTTCTTTAAGAATGATATTTCATAAACTTTAAAACATTAAATGTAACTTTGTGACCATTTACTCTCATGATTAACTCACATTTTTGCATATCTATCATAACTCGTCCAATAGCAAGAAAATGTCTCCCTAAAATAAATGAAATTTCTTTCTTCTTTCATGTCTAACACAATGAAATTGACAGGAAAGATAAATTTATCCACTTTAACTAATACATCTCCTATAACCTCCTTTGGATAAGTGATGGATTGATCAGCTAACTGAAGTATTACAATAGTTGGAGAAATCTCTTCTCAATCTAACCTTCTGAAAATAGATAACAACACAAGGTTAATGCTTGCTCATAAGTCGCATAAAGTTTTTTTAAGAAAATTTCTTCTATTGCGCGAGGAATAGTACAACTCCCAGGATCTTTATGTTTTTGAAGAAGTTTTTTCTGAATTATAGCGCTGCACTTTTCACTATGTGCAATAATATCATAATCTCCAAACTTTTTCTTTTTATTAAGAATGTCCTTTATAAATTTTACATAGCCGGGCATTTGCTCCAGAACTTCAGTGAAATGAATATTAATAGTTAAATTTTTAAATATTTCCATAAATTTTGAAAAGTATTGATCCTACTTCTGTTGNACATATCTATCATAACTCGTCCAATAACAAGAAAATGTCTCCCTAAAATAAATGAAATTTCTTTCTTCTTCCATGTCTAACACAATGAAATCGACAGGAAAGATAAATTTATCCACTTTAACTAATACATCTCCTATAACCTCCTTTGGATAAGTGATGGATTGATCAGCTAACTGAAGTATTACAATAGTTGGAGAAATCTCTTCTCAATCTAACCTTCTGAAAATAGATAACAGCATAAGGTTAATGCTTGCTCATAAGTCGCATAAAGTTTTTTTAAGAAAATTTCTTCTATTACGCGGGGAATAGTACAACTCCCAGGATCTTTATGTTTTTGAAGAAGTTTTTTCTGAATTATAGCGCCGCACTCTTCACTATGTGCAATAGTCTCATAATCTCCAAACTTTTTCTTCTTATTAAGAATGTCCTTTATAAATTTTACATAGCCGGGCATTTGCTCCAGAACTTCAGCGAAATGAATATTAATAGTTAAATTTTTAAATATTTCCATAAATTTTGAAAAGTATTGATCCTACTTCTGTTGTCGAAGACTTTCAAGAAATGGAGGTAGTGGTTTTTCTAAATTAATCCTAGTTGGAGAGCTTGGTTTTTCTAGGTACTTGGAAACATTTTCTTCAGATCTTTCAGTTTCCACGGTCTCTCTCAACCTCAGTCTCATTTAGGAACTACATCATTCATCTATCTTCTACTTCTTAGTTTGACAACTTTAACTTGCTCTTTATTCTTCTATGTAGGGTTTATCTCAATGTTGCTAGGAAGAGTTTCTTGGGGTCTATTGTAGAGTGAGTTAGCAATTTGTCCCAGTTGATTCTCTATATTCCTTATCGCTGCACCTTGACTTTGCAATTGGTTTCTCATTTATACCACAACCTCCTTCAAAGACAACTTCTCCTTAAATTGTTGATTATTATTAAAATCTGGTGGATAAGAAGGTCTATAGTTAGTATTACCCTGAATATTTCAGTTTCCTACTGATTTACTTATTATTTTTTCATTCACCTCTAGATTATTATTCCAGTTAAAATTAAGATAATTCTTTCAACCTGGGTTATAAAAATTGGAATAAGAGTTGTTAGGTTTGTTGTTAATGACATTTAAGGTCTCTAATGATGAATTGTTAGAATCAACCATCTTCCCTAATGAATTTTCCTCAATTACTGAAGGTGTTTGAGGTTGGTTCATTCCAAATTAATCTAGTTTTCTAGATATTGGTGCAACTTGAGAAGTAAGAATTACAACACATCTGTATCATGAACACTAGCTACCTTTTTACAAATTACCCTTTTAGAAGACGATTGAAAATTATTTGTAGTCATCACTTTAATTAAAGAGTAAGCTTCATCAAATGACTTCGACATAAGTGAACCACCAACACAAGCGTCAATGATAGATCTAAGAGATCCTACTAACCCATTGTAAAAAGTTTAAATGATTAAATCCATCGAGCGGAGCATGATATGAACACTTCCTAAGAAGTTTTTAAAATATTTCTCATTCTTTGTATATTGATTCACCTTCATACTGGCAAAATGAGGCAATATCATTTCTAAATTTAGCACTTTTTTAACGTGGAAAATACTTATCTAGAAATTTATGAGCTAAGTCACCCCAAGTTCTGATAGATCCGGGTGCTAATGAATTCCACCACATTTTAGATTTATCACTTAAAAAAAAGAAAAAAGCCGAAATCTAACAGCCTCATTTGGCACGCCGTTATAACGAAATGTAGCATAAAGTTCTAAAAAACTTACTACGTATAAATTTGGATCCTCATATGGAATTCTCCCAAAGTGGTTGTTCTGCACCATTTGAATAATAGCAGGTTTCAACTCAAATGTGTTAGCTTCTACAACACGAGTTTGTNTAGATATTATGCACCTTTGAAATGTAGCAAGTGTGTTACATGCCCCAAAGAACATTCTTTTAAAAGCAAAAGTTTCATAAAGACTCATGAATGTAGTCTTTTCTTGATCCTCATAAGCTATAGGTATTTGATGATAACCAGAATATCCACCTAAAAAACAAAAATATCGGTGATCAACAAATCTATTCAACATCTGATCCATAAAGGATAAAGGAAAGTGATTTTTCCTAGTTGCTAAATTCAATTATCTATAATCAATATAAATTCGTCACCGAGTGACTTGTCTGACAGGAATTAATTTATTTTGTTCATTCACAGCTACTGTCACTCTGAATTTCTTAGGAACACAATGTATGTGACTAATCCAAACACTATCAGAAATAGGATATATAAGACCCACATCTAATGACTTTAATATCTCCTTTTTAACTTCTTTCATAATTGGATTTAATCTTCTTTGAGGATCTGTCTTGGTTTTATGATAATATTCCATCAGAATTCTATATATACAAATTGAATGACTGATTCTTATTATATCTGCTAAGGTCCATTTGAAAGTTTTCTTATAATTTCTTAGATTTTTCATTATTTTTTCTTCTTTTGATTGAGTCAAATCTGAAGATATGATGACTGGTAATGTAGATGAGTTCTCTAAAAAATCATACTTAATGTGTAAGAAGTACCTTCATCTCAAGTTCAGGAGGTTCTTCAATAGAAGGAATGAGCGGTTTACTATTTTTTGTTGCATCTAAAATCTCAAACCTCTCATGAACAAATTTAAGTCTTCGGTAAACAATATATTTAACTCATCTTGAAAATCCATATCATTCTCATAATCTAACTCCTACTTTTCTGATTTATATTCATAACTTTCTCAGAAATAGTTACTACTTCAATAATCAATTAAGTCCATCCAAAAACACTCGTCTTCTTTTCTTTAAGAATGATATTTCATAAACTTTAAAACATTAAATGTAACTTTGTGACCATTTACTCTCATGATTAACTCACATTTTTACATATCTATCATAACTCGTCCAATAACAAGAAAATGTCTCCCTAAAATAAATGAAATTTCTTTCTTCTTCCATGTCTAACACAATGAAATCGACAGGAAAGATAAATTTATCCACTTTAACTAATACATCTCCTATAACCTCCTTTGGATAAGTGATAGATTAATCAGCTAACTGAAGTATTACAATAGTTGGAGAAATCTCTTCTCAATCTAACCTTCTGAAAATAGATAACAGCATAAGGTTAATGCTTGCTCATAAGTCGCATAAAGTTTTTTTAAGAAAATTTCTTCTATTACGCGGGGAATAGTACAACTCCCAGGATCTTTATGTTTTTGAAGAAGTTTTTTCTGAATTATAGCGCCGCACTCTTCACTATGTGCAATAGTCTCATAATCTCCAAACTTTTTCTTCTTATTAAGAATGTCCTTTATAAATTTTACATAGCCGGGCATTTGCTCCAGAACTTCAGCGAAATGAATATTAATAGTTAAATTTTTAAATATTTCCATAAATTTTGAAAAGTATTGATCCTACTTCTGTTGTCGAAGACTTTCAAGAAATGGAGGTAGTGGTTTTTCTAAATTAATCCTAGTTGGAGAGCTTGGTTTTTCTAGGTACTTGGAAACATTTTCTTCAGATCTTTCAGTTTCCACGGTCTCTCTCAACCTCAGTCTCATTTAGGAACTACATCATTCATCTATCTTCTACTTCTTAGTTTGACAACTTTAACTTGCTCTTTATTCTTCTATGTAGGGTTTATCTCAATGTTGCTAGGAAGAGTTTCTTGGGGTCTATTGTAGAGTGAGTTAGCAATTTGTCCCAGTTGATTCTCTATATTCCTTATCGCTGCACCTTGACTTTGCAATTGGTTTCTCATTTATACCACAACCTCCTTCAAAGACAACTTCTCCTTAAATTGTTAATTATTATTAAAATCTGGTGGATAAGAAGGTCTATAGTTGGTACTACCCTGAATATTTCAGTTTCCTACTGGTTTACTTATTATTTTCTCATTCACCTCCAGATTATTATTCCAGTTAAAATTAAGATAATTCTTTCAACCTGGGTTATAAAAATTGGAATAAGAGTTGTTATGTTTGTTGTTAATGACATTTAAGGTCTCTAATGATGAATTGTTAGAATCAACCATCTTCCCTAATGAATTTTCCTCAATTACTGAAGGTGTTTGAGGTTGGTTCATTCCAAATTAATCTAGTTTTTTAGATATTGGTGCAACTTGAGAAGTTAGAATTACAACACATCCGTATCATGAACACTAGCTATCTTTTTACAAATTACCCTTTTAGAAGACCATTGAAAATTATTTGTAGTCATCACTTCAATTAAAGAGTAAGCTTCATCAAATGACTTCGACATAAGTGAACCACCAACACAAGCGTCAATGATAGATCTAAGAGATCCTACTAACCCATTGTAAAAAGTTTAAATGATTAAATCCATCGAGCGGAGCATGATATGAACACTTCCTAAGAAGTTTTTAAAATATTTCTCATCCTTTGTTTATTGATTCACCTTCATACTGGCAAAATGAGGCAATATCATTTCTAAATTTAGCACTTTTTGAACGTGGAAAATACTTATCTAGAAATTTATGAGCTAAGTGACCCCAAGTTCTGATAGATCCGGGTGCTAATGAATTCCACCACATTTTAGATTTATCACTTAAAAAAAAGAAAAAAGCTGAAATCTAACAGCCTCATTTGGCACGCCGTTATAACGAAATGTAGCATAAAATTCTAAAAAACTTACTAAGTATAAATTTGGATCCTCATATGGAATTCTCCCAAACTGGTTGTTCTGCACCATTTGAATAATAGCAGGTTTCAACTCAAATGTGTTAGCTTCTACAACACGAGTTTGTATATTTAAGTGAATTTCATCTGTCGTAGGATTAGTGCAATCCCTTAATGGTCTATGTGCGTTATCATATTCATTTTTTGATATTTGATTATCTAAGTTGTTCTATCGAGTATTCGTCATTTCTTCTACAAATTGGTAAAGTACTTTGTGTTTTCAAATCTTTCTAAAGAATCGTAGGCACCAGTCTTGAAAATCCTGCACTACGCATGCACAACTAAAGTTTAATAAGTAAACTACAGAAAAACACAAAAAAACACTCAAATATAATAATATTTTTATACTATCTTAAACACAAACAAAAACTTACACAAGGAAACTACAATACGATTTTCCAAATCTAAGTCTAATTAGTTCAACTAAAATTTTCCTAAGTATTAACCGTCGCACTTCCCCGCAACGTCGTCAAAAACATGACCGACCTATCAGATGCCCTATCGTTTTTTAATGAAATAATTGAAATCTAAAATATGTTTTATAGCTCTTATAACTTAAATTTTTCCATAATTTAGCACTACACATTAGGTAATTTACGCAAGCGTACGTAACATTCAAGTAATATCAAATTTCTGAGTCTGGAGTATCGATCCCACAGAGAATGTTGTTATTTTAAAAACTTAAGAAATGTTTTAGTCTATTAAAAGGAGTCTTAGCTTAGAAATAAAATTGATTTAAAGTGTGCTTGTAAATTCTACCAAAATATCACTAAATCTATAGATTTACTCAAAAATTAATTTTACTAAAGTTACATAAGTTAAGAAAGATTAAGTTATGAAAAATACCCTCCCCATGCAATGAAAAAAGTAATTTGTGTGGGAGTGGAACACTTAAAATTTATATAATGTAATTTGTGATAAATAGGAGCATTTCTTCTCTTTACTCTCTTTCGAGTGTATAAAGAAATTTAGTTTTACTAGGTAAGTGTTTATGTCTGTCACCCTACAAACCTCCAAGTTACCCCCATCAAAACCTATCTCCCTATCTATTTGCACTGTCCTAAGAACAACTTTTCATTCACCCAACAGTGCAATGTGGTTTCTACTAGTTGTTAAAGTCACAGCCCTTTCGAATATTTATGGAATCACAACAGATTTTAAGATATCAATTGGTCAGATTGATAAGTAAATGAAGTAGGAAGTAAAAATTTCACAATAAAAAATAAAAACTCATTCTAAATATATCCACATACTACTACTTCATCACAAAAGAAAAGGTACAAATAATCTACTCACAGTGCATTAAGAAAACATAATAATCCATTATCTTATAATAAAGCAAATTTATACACAATAAGTTTAAATTAATATAAGACAATTCAAAATGAATGCTTATCTTTCTCCCTGAGAAACGAAGTAAAAAATCCTCCCCAAATGATCAACACATGTTTCTTGCACTGCTTACAGCAATCCTTTACTCTCTCCAAGAAAAATGCAAAAAAATACAAAACCTCACTTTAAACTCTACTTTTCTGCACAGTTAGACTTTTTCCTTAGCTTCATAAATGATCATCCTCCCCAAATAAACTACTTATCCCCGCTCATAACCTCCAATTTCGTGCATAACCGTTGCAGAAACTGCACAAGACAGTTTTGACGCCTAGGCGCCACTTTCTCGGGTAAGCCTGGAAAATCACTGGCGCCTAAGCGTCAGTCTGTGGCGTCATGGTGCCACCTCTGATTTCGGGACACAATCTAGCGCATAGGCGCCCATCTGCGGCACCATGGAGTAGCGCCTAGGCGCCAACCTGCTATTTACTCTGCTGCTCCAAGTANTTTTTCTGCACAATTAGACTTTTTCCTTAGCTTCATAAATGATCATCCTCCCCAAATAAACTACTTATCCCAGCTCATAACCTCCAATTTCGTGCATAACCGTTGCAGAAACTGCACAAGACAGTTTTGACGCCTAGGCGTCACTTTCTCGGGTAAGCCTGGAAAATCACTGGCGCCTAGGCGTCAGTCTGTGGCGTCATGGTGCCACCTCTGATTTCGGGACACAATCTAGCGCCTAGGCGCCCATCTGCGGCACCATGGAGTAGCGCCTAGGCGCCAACCTGCTATTTACTCTGCTGCTCCAAGTACCTCATTTTCGCTCCATTTCCGCTCCTATTTGCTCCAAAATCTCCTAACTTTTATACCTGCAACTAAAACATGCAAATATATTCCTTTAAAGTGCAATTTCATCAAAAATAGGTGTTAAATATAATAGAAAATTTAGCATGCTTCCAGACATGTCACCTTGCCATGGAAGTCACTACTTGCAATAGTCTCCAGCTCATCATTACTACTACAGGAGCAGAGAATGCATGTCTAGCGATTGAAATCAGCAGAAATTAGTAGATGGTTGGTTGACTGCAATGAAGAAAGAATGAAATGCACTATGATAGTCTTGATGTGGATGAGAAATGAAGCACATGGATATCAACTCAGCAAATTCAGTTGGCGGTAGCATAAAAGTATTAAGCAGCACTGGCAAAAGCAAAGCAAGGGGAAGAAAACATTGGATGTCAAGGAAGAGTAGAGGGCAGATTTCATTTGGCAAGCAAATATTGTCAGCAGAATCACTATAGATGGTTGCATAAGCCTGAAAGGCACTTAAGAAGGTGAGGGCAGTGGTGGCATCCAACAAAGACTAGCCTAATTGCAAGCTATAACTCCTCTCCTTCTCTCAATTGTTCATGTCTCTCTCTCTCTCTCTCTCTCTCTCTCTCTCTCTCTCACTCAAGCAAAAAGGTAGTCTGTCAGTTAGTCCGCCAGACAAAAAATTAGCCGGTTCATCTTTCACATGTCTCAGGTAGCATTNCTCTCTCTCTCTCTCTCTCTCTCACTCAAGCAACAAGGTAGTCTGTCAGTTAGTCCGCCAGACAAAAAATTAGCCGGTTCATCTTTCACATGTCTCAGGTAGCATTTTTTACCAAATTTGAATTAGAAAATTTTCCTGTAGAATAAACCACCGGCTAGTCCGCCGGTTACCTGTTATATATCAAAATGGACGACATAACATCTCATTTCTCCTTATTTCTCGTCGCGCATCTCTTTCAGCCGAAGACGTTCGCTCTGCTTTAGCAACTCGATTCTTCCATTTAAAGCATTATTCTCCTCATTTTCTTCGTGTAATCAAATAAAAAACTCATTCATTATCTTCTAGAATTATTAATTTGATATTTCATCCGTTAAATCTCATGTTTCGCCAACTTGAAATTAAAAAAAAAATGTTAAAACGTAACACAAATTTTGTTAACTAATTAATTGGATTTCATTTATCTTATATTATATTGGTATTTAGGGGTTTTATCTTCTAATTTCTTGTTTATATTACTTAAATTCAGATTAGAGTTCCTTTTAAAATGAATTAGACTTTGCAACAGTTGTGGTTTAATCTAGTTGGGATTAAATTAATTAATTCAGGAGAAACTTTTACAAGATTTAAAGATTTACTGCACTATTATTTGGGAAAAAAATGATATGGGCCAAAAAATTTCGGCTCAATATATTCCATTTTAGACTCGACTCAAATTTAGGGCAACATAAATACTATAAAAAAAATTCTCTTTAGTGTCAAGTAAGGTTAATTGGTTTAATTGTGGGCATGGACAAGAAGCATTCAGTCAACTAGTCTCTTAAGACTCAATTTCGACATGATGTTCAAACAAACTCTTATAATTGATTGTNTGTCGGCGCTTTAAAAAAAGGGGAGGAGAGTTTTGGATGTTTGGGGGTCGCCCGTAAGAAGCTGTCGGTCGCNAGTTAGATTTATATTGTAGGGGATTTCAACTGAATTTCTAGTTCTGTACTTCACACAAAAAATATGAACCATATATTGATTCCAGGCTCATGCTTCGATGAGCTATGCTCCTTTAAATGATATAATTCTTAAACGTACGAGGAGATAATGTTCGATGCAACAAGAGCTCATTTTGTTGGGCAAGTGGTGAATGAGCCACTAAAAAGAAAAGNGGTTAGATTTATATTGTAGGGGATTTCAACTGAATTTCTAATTCTGTACTTCACACAATAAATATGAACCATATATTGATTCCAGGCTCATGCTTCGATGAGCTATGCTCCTTTAAACGATATAATTCTTAAAGGAGATAATGTTCGATGCAACAAGAGCTCATTTTGTTGGGCAAGTGGTGAATGAGCCACTAAAAAGAAAAGCTCAAAAGTTTAACAAATTATTGAATGCAGAGCAATGGCCATTATAGAAAAGTTGCACGAGCTATTTTAAATTATCCACGATTGTTAGAATGTTGGACATCAAAATCAGATAGAATATATTACGAGAATGTTTCGATCAATTTATATTACTAAAGGAGACTAACCCAAAGAAAAACTTGATTCTAGAGATTTTATNCCCACGATTGTTAGAATGTTGGACATCAAAATTAGATAGAATATATTATGAGAATGTTTCGATCAATTTATATTACTAAAGGAGACTAACCCAAAGAAAAACTTGATTCTAGAGATTTTATAAAAAAACCAAGAATATTGTCAAAATCAGATTTGATCAACCATAGATTAGATTATCATATGAATGGTTGTAAAATAAACTACAGTAGTGATGCAATAGAGACTAAATTTTGATTTTGAGAAGCACTAAAATTCAAACCATAGAGCATAAGAAATTGAAAATAAAAGAAAATTTTGTACAAGTTTTTCTTCAACTTGCCACTCATTCAACGACTTCAAATTTTATACACATCTATGCAAACTGCTAAGTATGTGAGAATGCGCCAAAAAAGTTCAGGTGAAATAATTTTTTGGAGTTATCCATCAGACAAAAAAGGATTAAAATATTTCAAGCGTACTTATCTTAATTTTGCAGCTAATTTACGTAATGTCTGACTTGCTTTATGTGTCCAAGATTTCATATTATATAATTATGTTGTCTCACTTTAGACTTATTAGTCTGCAATAGTTACACTATAAATTACTATAGAAGATGTACATGACTACACATTTTATATTTCTCACACTGAAAAAGAAAATATTAATATATATTTGCAATCTTTAATAAAAGAGCTACAAATCTTATGGTATAACAGCGTGGTCACTTATGATATCGGTATAAACCAAAACTATCAGATAAATGTAGCCCTTAAATAGAAGAAAAGCAATTTTTTACATATAAAAAGCTATCGAGGTGGAGCACTAGTACAAAGTTAAATTATCCCTATTGCATGGATCTATCAGAGATATTTACATTATAAAATATTTTAAAAAAAATTCATAATTTGACTGTCATCATAAGTTTCAATTCAATGCTAACTTATTAAAAAGAAACAAAAATGTCTTCATCAAAAATGGAGTCAAATAATTCAGGCCTTCGCCGAGGCTAACAGGAGATGAGATTTAACAAATTAGTAGTGCAACTCCAAAGATTATTAATTTTCTAATATTATTTTCATTGCCTCCTTAAATTTGGTGCAAATCATAACTGAATATGAGGAATATTTTTTGGAATCTATCTTATTGGAAGTCTAATTTAAGTAAATATAATTTTAATATCGTGCACATTACAAAAATTTTTTGTTAATATATTGAACACTATGATAGATGTTAAGGGCAAAAATGAAGATAACATGAAGTCTAAATTAGACTTAAAGGAATACTATAGAATAAATGTATTAG
>JXCR01133117.1:7370-32714 GCA_002079205.1 Phalaenopsis hybrid cultivar
ATTAAAGTATTGCTTTTCTAAAATCTTAGTTTGCAGTTCTAAACCACTCCCTGTGAGATCGATATCTAGGACTCCATTAGAGCNAGATATAAGTGTATTTATTGTTGTAGTTTGTATGACTTAGATTTTATATATGAATTCTGAGTTTTGTTGTGTTTTCCCCATGAGATCTGAGTAGTTTTCTCCAAGATTTATGAAATGGTGATTTGAATTGTTGAAGCCATGAAAATGTTTAAGAAATTGTGATGAATTCTCATTCTTTTGAGATTTGTGAAATGGTGATTTGAATTGGTGAGGCCATGAAAATGTTAAAGAAATTGTAATGACCTTTTCATTTTGATCTTAATTTACTTTCAATCTGGCTAATTGATTTGTTAAAATATGTTGAGTTTTACAACTAAAGTGAAGATTACATTCAAAATTCAGGGAAGTCAAAGCCCTTGGATGTTGGGTGCAAATAAATAGGAAATAAAAGTATCGGGCGTAGAATTGGAAATTTTAGAGTGACAGACTAATATCCCCAATTTGGTCCTATTGTTTGGGTGCTGAAGTGTAGATGTTAGCCCTCAGGCAAGGGGAACGTGGGAGCTCCGAAGTGAGAGCCGGTATCCTCCCAACCTAGCCGCAAATTTAGTAAACAAGCATAGGATTAGTCAATGTTCTTTATGCCTGGACCAAAGGGTAAAGAATAGGTATGCTCCTATTTGACACAGTACAACTAGAACTGATTCACTTTATCCATTCACTATAATTTCTTGACAAGAAGAATGATATTTTCTTATATATTGAATATCACATTAGAACCTTGATTAGTATAATTAGTTATTTAATAGTTATTAAAATTACATATTTATTTCAATTGTCTATTAGTGACAGATAAGCAAATTAAATTCCATTGTTGCGATTAAAGTATTGCTTTTCGAAAATCTTAGTTTGTAGTTCTAATATTACTCCCTGTGGGATCGATATCTAGGACTCCATTATAGCCCTATATTACTTGAGCGATACGTATACTTGTGTTGATAAGTGTGACTTTACAATTATTGAATATTTTTATACATACATCTTTATCGACTCTATAACTGCTATTAAGTTTTTGGTGCAGTTGCTGAACTTTATGCATACATCTTTATCGAATCTATAGCTATTATTAAGTTTTTGGTGCAGTTTCTGAAGAATTAAATCTTTTAACAGCATATTAAATACTTATATTTTTAAGCATATATAAATTCGCTGTCAAGTTTTTGGCGCCGTTGCCGGGGAGTAAACAAAAATCACAATTAGAGTGACAGATAAATTGGGATTATTAAAAAATTTTTACTTGAATTGCAACTTATTTTTATATTTAGTTAATTGTTTTACTGTGCACTGATTTCAAATTGTATGCTTAAATTTGGACCTAAAAATCTAATACCCTACGATTCGGAATTAGAATGCACTGTTAGAAAAATTAGAAGATTGAGAAGAGAACATAGAAATTCTAATACAATGGAAAACAACATGAACAATCAAGGAATAGAAAATGAATACCAACCTCGACCCCTACGAGATCATGCAAATCCTACAACATATGAAATTCACTTATCTAACCAAAATCTTGATGTAGTTGTTAATTCATTTGAGTNTTTAAATATTTATTACGTCCATATTTATCTTATATTTTAAGCATATAAAAAGTCGCTGTCAAGTTTTTGGTGCCGTTGCGGGGAGTGATTGAGTGAGTGGGTCAAATCACGATTAGAGTAACAGACAAATTGAGATTATTAGAAAATTTTTACTTGAATTGCAACTTATTTTTATATTTAGTTAATTATATTACTGAGTACTGANTTATACTTGTGTTGATAAGTGTGACTTTACAATTATTGAATATTTATTACATCTATATTTATCGAATCTATAACTGTTATTAAAGTTTTGGTACAGTTGCTGAAGAATTAAATCTCTTAGCAATAGTATTAAATACTTATATTTTTATGCATATATAAAGTCGCGGTCAAGTTTTTGGCACCGTTGTCGGGGAGTGAGTAAACAAAAAAATCACAATTAGAGTAATGGACAAATTAGGATTATTAGATAATTTTTACTTGAATTGCAACTTATTTTCATATTTAGTTAACTGTTTTACTGTGTACTGATTTCAAATTATATGCGTAAATTTGGATCTGAAAATCTTATACCTTACGATTTGGAATTAGAATACACTGTTAGAAAGATTAAAAGATTGAGAAGAGAACCTAGAAACTCTGATACAATGGAAAACAACCTGAATAATCAAGGAATAGAAAATGAACACTATCCTATACCACTATGAGATTATGCAAATCCTACAGCAAATGAAATTCACTTATCTATCCAAAATCCTGATGTTTCTTAATTCATTTGAGCTTAAACCTGCTATTATCCAACTGGTACAAAACAATCAATTCGGAGGTACACCAAATAAAGATCCTAATTTACACCTCGCTAGTTTTTTAGAACTGTGTGCTGCCTTTAAATATGACAGAGTCTCAAACGATGTTGTTAAACTTAGAATTTTTCCTTTTTCACTAAGGGATAAGACTAAGATGTGATTGAATTCGGTAGCACCAGGATCTATTAGAACTTATGGAGAACTTTCACAGAAATTTCTATCTAAATATTTCCCTCCATCCAAAACTACTAAACTTAGAAATGACATAACATCATTTTGTCAAATTGATGGAGATCTTCCATCCAAAACTGCTAAACTTAGAAATGACATAACATAGTTCTGTCAGATTGATGGAGAGTCAATATATGAAGCTTGGGAGAGATTTAAAGATATAACATCTTTCTGTCAGATTGATGGAGAGTATCCAAAACTGCTAAACTTAGAAATGACATAACATCATTTTGTCAGATTGATGGAGAGTCGAAAAACTGCTAAACTTAGAAATGACATAACATTGTTCTGTCAGATTGATGGAGAGTCAATATACGAAGCTTGGGAGAGATTTAAAGATCTTCTTAGAAATTGCCCTCATCATTCATTACCAGACTGGTGCTGCTAAACTAAGAAATGACATAACATCGTTCTGTCAGATTGATGGAGAGTCAATATATGAAATGGGAGAGATTTAAAGATCTTCTCAAGAAATTCCCTCATCATTCGTTACCAGATTGGTTGATAATTTAAACTTTTTATAATGGATTAGTAGGATCACTTAGATCGATTATAGATGCTACGGCTAGTGGTTCATTAATGTCAAAACCTTTTGATGAGGCTTATTTATTAATAGAAGAGATGACTACCAACAATTTTTAATGGCCCTCTGAATGGGTAAATCCTAAAAGAGTTGCTAGTATCCATGATCCTGATGCAATATCTATGTTGGCATCGTAAATTGCTGTAATATCAAAGAAATTAGATCATTATGGGATGAATTATTCTCCAACACCTCCTATGATGGAAGNCAGATCTTCTTATCCCCCAGGATTTAACAGTAACACTCAAATTAAGGAGAAGAAGTTGTCTATGGACGAGTTGATATTAAACATGGGTCAACAATTGCAAAATCAAGGAAATTAATTACAAAATCAAGGAAATCAATTACAAAATCAAGGAACTGCAATTAAGAATATTGAAAATCAATTATGGCATATCGCTACTGCGCTTAGTAATCGAACATTGGGAACTTTTCCGAGTACTGTGGAACCAAATCCTAAAGATCAATAAAAAGAACAAATCAAAGTGATACAATTACAAAGTGGAAAAGAATTAAAGACAAGGGCACAACAAGAAACGGAAACTGAAAAAGAGAAAGTGGATATCGAAAAAGAAAAGGAACATGAATACCCAGACTTAGAATATCCATTTACAACAATGAAAATTAATGTGGAGAAACCTCCACCACCGTTTCTTCAAAGATTGAAGCAACACAAATAGAATAAAAAATTTTCCAATTTTTTAGAAATTCATAAGAAGTTAACTGTAAATATTCCCTTCTTAGAAGCTTTAGAGTAAATGCCCAATTATGTAAAATTTATGAAAGATATTATGAACAAGAAAAGGAAGTTCACAAATAACAAAACTGTTGCACTTAGCGAACAGTGTAGTGCAATTATTCAGAAAAAGCTTCCTGAAAAATTAAAATATCCTGGCAGTTTCACTATACCGTGTGATATTGGTGAAAAATTTTATGGAAGAGCTTTATGTGATTTGGGAGCCAGCATTACTCTTATGCCTCTATCAATTTTCAAAAGATTAGGATTAGGAGAAGTCTCACCTAATTCTGTAACTCTTCAGTTAGCAGATCATTCAGTTACAAATCCTAAGGGAGTTATAGAAGATGTGTTAGTAAAAGTGGATAAATTTATCTTTCCTGCGGATTTCATTATTTTAGATATGGAGGAAGATAAAGAAATACTTATCATTTTAGGGAGACCATTTTTAGCTACTGGAAAAGCTATGATAGATGTTCAAAAAGAAGAATCGTTTTAGGGAGACCATTTTTAGCTACTGGAAAAGCTATGATAGATGTTCAAAAAGGAGAATTAATGAGAGTAAACGATCAAGAAGTGACTTTTAATATTGTAAAATCTATGAAATACCTTGCTGTTGAAAGAGATAAAAAGACCATTTTTAGCTACTGGAAAAGCTATGATAGATGTTCAAAAAGGAGAATTAACTATGAACACCATTTTTAGCTACTGGAAAAGCTATGATAGATGTTCAAAAAGGAGAGTTAACTATGAGAGGGAGATCATTTTTAGCTACTGGAAAAGCTATGATAGATGTTTAAAAAGGAGAATTAACTATGAGAGTTAATGATCATGGAAAAGCTATGATAGATGTTCAAAAAGGAGAATTAACTATGAGAGTTAACGATCAAGAATTGGAAAAGCTATGATAGATGTTCAAAAAGGAGAATTAACTATGAGAGTTAATGATCAAGAAGGGACTTTGAACATTGTGAAATCTATGAAATACCCTGCTGTTGAAAGAGATAATGAATGTTTTCGCATGAAGTGAAATCTATGAAATACCTTGCTGTTGAAAGAGATAAAGAACTTTTTAAAGAACATTTTGAAGAGAAAGAACAATTTGAAGAGAGTGATGAAATTATGTTGGACAAATTAGAAAATGAAGAATTAGATTATGTTTAGGAAAGATTTGAGATGTTGGATATTGAGAAAATGCGGATAAGAATCTATTTCCGTCAATCATAAAACCACCTGAACTTGAGTAGAAAATATTGCCTAGCCACTTGAAGTATGTGTTTTTGGGAGACTCATCTACATTACCTGATATTATATCTACAAAATTAAATGATTTGCAAGACCAAAGACTGTTAGATACATTGAAAAGATATAAGAAAGCTTTTGGTTGGACCTTAATCAGCAAGAGCAAAGACTGTTAGATACATTAAAAAGATATAAGAAAGCTTTTGGTTGGACCTTAGTAATTGCAAGAGCAAAGACTGTTAGATACATTGAAAAGATATAAGAAAGCTTTTGGTTGAACCTTAGCTGATATTAGGAATCAGCCCTTCAATCTGTATGCACAGAATTATATTAGATGAACAATATAAATCAAGAGTTGATCCATAAAAGAGATTAAATGCTATGATGAAAGAAGTACTTCAGAAGGAAATTTTGAAATGGTTAGACACTGAAATTATATATCTTATTTTAGATAGTGTGCGGGTAAGTCCAATTCATTGTGTTCCTAAGAAAGGAGGAGTGACTGTTGAGACAAAAGAAAGTAATGAATTAATACCTATGAGACAAGTTACTGAGTGGCGTATTTGCATTGATTATAGAAAATTAAACACTGCCACCAGGAAAGATCACTTCCCTTTACCCTTTTTAGATCAAATAGTAGATAGACTTGCTGGGCACAAATATTTTTGTTTTTTAGATGGATATACCGGTTACCATCAAATTCCTATTGCTCCTGAGGATCAAGAAAAGGCAACATTTACTAGTCCTTTTGGAACTTTTGCTTTTCGAAGAATGCCTTTCGAATTATGTAATGCACCTGCAACATTCCAGATATGTATGATGTCTAAATTTAGTAAGCTAATTGATGATAGATTAGAAGTATTTATGGAAGATTTCTCTGTATTTGGAAAATCATTTGACGCATGCTTAAATTATCTTGAAAAAGTTTTAGAGTTATGCGAAAGAACTAATCTGGTTCTGAATTGGGAGAAATGTCAATTTATGGTTGCAGGAGGAATTGTGTTAGGGCATAAAATTTTGGAAGATGGTATGGAAATAGAGCCTGCAAAAATTCAAGTTATATCTAAGCTAACACCTCCTACTAATGTAAGAGAGGTTTGGAGTTTTCTTGGACATGTTGGTTTTTACAGGTGTTTTATTAAATATTTTTAAAAAATTACCAAACCTCTATGCCAACTTTTAGAAAAGCATAAGAATATTGAATTTACTTAAAGCTCTTTAAATGCCTCTGAGTTATTAAAGGAAAAATTAATCACAACCCCTATTATAGTTTCACCTAACTGGTAGAAACCATTTGAATTGATGTGTAATGCTAGTGATTATACTATTAGAGCCGTTCTTGGACAAAGGTATGAAAAGACTTTTAAAGTTATATACTACGCTAGTAAAACTCTTAATGATGCACAANGGAGTAGATTGGTCCACTAGACTGGATACCGCATTATGGGCTTACAGGACTGCTTATAAAACTNATCCCATTTTAGAAAAAAAAAATACATTCAGAGATTGGCAGAAAAATTTAATATTAGTCATAGAATCTCTACTGCTTATCATCCTCAAACCAGTGGGTTAGCTGAAGTTTCTAATAGAGAAGATTAAGCAAATACTTGAAAAACTCTAGTAGAGTAGATTGGTCCACTAGACTGGATACCGCATTATGGGCTTACAGGACTGCTTATCCTTAGTAGAATAGATTGGTCCACTAGATTGGATACCGCATTATGGGCTTACAGGACTGCTTATAACTATAAACCCTAGTAGAATAGATTGGTCCACTAGACTGGATACCACATTATGGGCTTACAGGACTGCTTATAAAACTCTTATTGGAATACTCTAGACTCATTTTCGTAAAGACTTGCCACTTACCAATAGAATTGGAGCATAAAGCATATTGGGCGATTAAAGAATTCAATTATAATTTTTAAATGAATTGGAAGAATTAAGAAATGAGTCTTATTATAACAACTTAAGAAGAGATTGTTACAATTAAATGAATTGGAAGAATTAAGAAATGAGTCTTATGATAGAGAGGAGATTATTACAAATGAATGAATTAGAAGAATTAAGAAATGAATCTTATGATAACGATAAAAGAAAAGATTGTTACAAATGAATGAATTGGAAGAATTAAGAAATCAATCTTATGATAACGATAGAATAAATAGGAGCATAAAGCATATTGGGCGATTAAGGAATTCAATTATAATTTGAAAGATGCTGGTAAGATATTATTACAATTAAATGAAATGGAAGAATTAAGAAATGAATCTTATGATAACGAAAGAATTTATAAGGAGAAACTAAATTTATGGCATGATCGGAAGATTAACAAGAAGAACTTTTAACCAGGACNGTGATATTTTTTCACCTATGCTGACATTGCAACAACAAAGGAAGTTCATTCATGATGCAAAAGCATATTTTTGGGATGAGCCTTATTTATATAAACAATGTAAGGATCAGATTATGAGAAGGATGTGTTCCTTATTAAGAAATTGAACTGATCATTCAAAAATGTCATGATTCTGAATTTGGAGGACATTTTGGGATCGCATATTTTTGAGATGAGCCTTATTTATATAAACAATGTAAGGATCTTATTATGAGAAGATGTGTACCTTATGAGAAACTGAGCGAATCATTCAGAAATGTCATGATTCTAAATTTGGAAGACATTTTGGGATTGATAAAACTGCATATAAAATTTTACAAGCTGGATTTTATTGGCCTACTATCTTTAGGGATGTTTATAGATACATAAAAACTTGTGATCGATGTCAACGAGTAGGCAATATATCTAGAAGAAATGAAATGCCTCTGAATTTCATGTTAGGCATTGAGATCTTTGATGTTTGGGGATTAGATTTCATAGGACTATTTATTCCTTCATTTGGGAACTTATATATATTAATTACAATAGACTACGTTTCTAAGTGGATTGAAGAACAAGCTTTACCTCGTTGTGACGCTAAAAGTGTTTCAAGATTTTTAATGAAAAATATTTTCACTAGATACAGAATGCCTAAAATGATTATCACTTACGGAGGATCCTATTTTAGGAATAAATATATTCAGAGATTGGCAGAAAAGTTTAATATTATTCGTAGAATCTCTACTGCCTATCATCCTCAAACTAGTTGGTTAGCCGAAGTTTCTAATATAGAGATTAAACAAATACTTGAAAAGACTATAAACTCTAGTAGAGTAGATTGGTCCACTAGAATGGATACAGCATTATGAGCTTACAGGACTGCTTATAAAACTCCTATTGGAATGACTCCTTACAGACTGATACATTATGGGCTTACAGGACTGCTTATAAAACTCCTATTGGAATGACTCTTTACAGACTGATTTTTGGAACATAAAGCATATTGGGTGATTAAAGAATTCAATTATAATTTGAAAGATGCTGGTAAGAAGAGACATATTGGGCAATTAAAGAATTCAATTATAATTTGAAAGATGCTGGTAAGAAGAGATTGTTAACCAATGAATTAGAAGAATTAAGAAATGAATCTTATGATAATGACATAATTTATAAGGAGAAAATAAAGTTATGGCATGATCGGAAGATTAACCAAAAGAACTTTGAACCAGGACAAGAAGTTTTGCTTTACAATACTAGACTGAAGTTATTCCCTGGGAAATTCAAGTCTCATTGGTTTGGACCCTTTACTGTGACTCAAGTTTATACTTACGAAGCTATTGAAATTGAAGATCAAAAAATAAGAAATAGATTTAAAGTAAATGGACACAGATTAAAACCGTATTTTGAGGGTAAAAGACAAAATTTTAAAGAGATTTTAATGATCAGGCAACCTGAATAACACCAGAATATGTCGGGCTGACAATGTTAAACCAAGCGCTTTATGGTACGCAACCCATATTTATCTTTATTTTTATTATGATTATAGTAGTTTTTATTTGAAATTATCATTATTTTGTGGTAGTATTAAGCTCTACTACTCTTATTTACCCTTGAATCATCATAAAAATTGGATCCATAAAGAAAAATTGGAATGCATTCGGACCAGAGCGAAACTGTGCAATTTTTGCCTTGGGCGCCGACGGCACCCTCGACGCCGCCGACTGTGGGTTTTACTTGAGAGTCCAGGCAAAATAAATATAGAGGCTCACCGACGGCACCCTCGACCCCGCCGATGGTGAGACCGACGAGATGGTGGTTTCTTGGGTTTGAATTTGGCAGTTTTTAGGCGGGAGTTACCTGTTTAAACTCCCAAATGCGATTCCTAAAGTCATATTTCACCAAAAACAAAGTGAAACTCCACCAATCTCATTCCTATGGCGTCCAATTCCCCTTATAATCCAAGAATTTGAGTTTTCAATCAGTGAAAGTTTATTAGTTCGGAAGCGCAGCGAATCTTCAACAAGTTACTGATGAAGAAAAGATTGATCAAGGAATGAGGATTCGTAAATTGAGGATTGAATAATCTCTCTACTGCAATTGAAGAGATGATAGTGCGGCGAAGATGGGAAGTGTTGTGATATACTACTGCTGCCGTGGTTGTTCCTGTGGTGAAAGAATTCTATGCAAAATTACATGGAATCAACCAGGGAGTCATTTATGTACGAGGTAGATGGATCACTTTCACTCCTGCACAAATCAATGAATTATACATGATCGAGAACGTCCCTGTTTGCCACTATTCTAATTTCATCCAAACGAGAAACCAGATGAATGAAATTTATCAATATTTAACGGATGAAACTGAAGACTGGGAAATGAGAGAAAAGAGGTATGTTAGTTTTTCTGCGACACTCCTAAATACTGTTTTGAAACACTAGAAGTTTTTCATTTCTGCGAAACTGTTACCGATAATGAAGATTTGTAAACTTTCTAAAGAAAGTGCTATTTTGAATTATTGCATCTAAAGGGGACTGCAGATCGATATTGGTTCAATAATTGTGAAGTCGGTTTTGGGCCTGATCGTTCATGGATCAACTTATGGGCTTGGACACACTCTTTCACAATTTTCTCACTTTGCATTCAGTTCCATGTGTTCTGCAAAAATTGGAAAAAGGTACTTCTATCCTTGGAAGCCTTTGGGCCCAACTGAGAGATTCCCAGCTTTTGAAGATGATACATGGCCATTATAGTAGATCGATCATCTCAGAATTCACTGCCAGTTCAACCCTTAATTCCTGACAAGTCTCTGGTGATCCTACGCCGAATCAAGAAATTGTAGAAGGAGGTACAAAATGTCATGAATGCGATTAATAATATCTCTAATTTTTTCGATCATCTAGACTGAAGGATGAAATAACATTTTGAGCACTCTGGACATTTAGAAGATAGTTTGATACGGTTGATGAAGAGGATGAAACTAATAGAAGAGGAGTCTACTGAACCCTTCTACGACCTCTTCGTTCATGTGCAATCAATGGGTGATATCAGAGGAGAATCTAGTACTGAATCAGATGAATAATAGATTTATATTACTACATGTTTGTCTGTCAATGTAATTTGAACTTTGCATTTGCTTTGCTTTAGAATTATGCTTTTAGATCTCTGTATAGTTGAGACTAATCATAGGATGTTTTGTTTTCAGCATTTTGAGTGTTGTGGCTTGGATTGCAACACTGAATTAATGTGTTAAGGTTTAGAAAATATCAAACTTAGGTGTGTTATGTAACGTATATTGTACCCCTTGGAATTTATATATATAATTGATGTTTTGTGTTGTGAAAGTTTATTTGTGATAAGTACATCATTTAGTCACTTAAAATTATGTTTATAATGATTGAAAGGATGTCGTTAAGGATTGAAATTGATCAAAATCGCAAAAATCTGGGATTTGAAGCAAAATCAATAGAGCCCGCCGACGGCACCCTCGACGCTGCCGACGGTGGATTTTTCCCGAGAGTTCTGTTTAAATTTCAATATAGCGCGTCGACGGCGTCATCGACCTCTCCAACAGTGAGCTCGCAAAAAAACACCTTTAACCACGTTTTTGACCATTCAACCACCACTATTCTTCATCCCCTTCCTCCTAAAAATGCAATTTTTGACTTAGGGCTTGAGAGATCATGGATTGGGAGGCAATTTCAAGGCTTTTTGACACTGGATTTCATCATCTCTAGGTAAGAGCTTCACTCCAAACTAAAAATATTTGATTTTTACCATTGATTTCTTCCACATTGAGGAGATCCAAAAATTTTGAGAATGTGAAGAAAATTTGGGAAGAAATTCATGGATCTTAGTGTTGAACTCTTAGAATTACTATTGGAAGCCATTATTTGCATATTTGAAGTAAATTTTAAATTTTTTCTATGATTTGATTAGATTTAAATGGATCCATGTCAAAAGAGACGAATTGAGTTCGATGACTCTCTCTTCGTCAACGCAAAAGCTCAATCAAGATTTACTTCATTATTTAAAGGAAAGAAGTGTATACAAGATCGAGTTTTTGAGAGTCTGGGAGGAGAAATTGAACGAGTTATTACCGAGCAGAGGTGGGAAAACTTTTGTTACACCACCAAAAAAGCTGATGCAAATGTTGTGAAGGAGTTCTATACCAACATATTCTATTCTGAAGATGGAATCGTTCAAGTGCGGGGATTTCCTGTTGAAATTACTATCGCCCGCATCAACACTTTTTACGAAGTCCCAGACTCTTATAGCTGTCAATATGAATTCTTTAGTACGATGGAAGGCCCATTGATTGATGTGATTAACTTTCTCACGGATGGGAAAGGAACATGGAAGATAACGCAGCGAGAAAGGGTAAACTTTTATGCTTCCATGTTGAATGTCACCTCTAAGGTGTGGCACTATTTTATTTCTTCTACTCTGTTACCGACTTATCACCATGGTGAGGTAACTAGAGATAGAGCTATTCTGAATTTTTGTATTCAGAATAATAGAACTAAAAATGTAGGGAGAATCATTCTTAAGAATATATTGACTACGGTGAGGAGTGAGACTAGTGGAGGTCTAGGACATCCTGGACTTTATTATACAATTTACAAACTTTCTGGAGTGGAAAGTGGAGATGAGGAATGGGCTTACCCTATGAAACCCATTAGTAAGGCCAATTTGAAAACTTATGAATCCCATGATAAATGGAGAACTGGAAGTAGGAGTGAAGAACCTTCTACTAGTAGATTTGAAGACTTTTGAATCCCATGAGAAATGGAGAACTGGGAGTAGAAGTCAAGAACCTTCTACTAGTAGAGATGATTCTACAAGTTATGACCTTCCACCTTCTAGTTCCCCTACTCTGACTGATTTGATGAATGAGTTGACCTTGTAGCGAAAGAGCATAGAATTAATAAATGAAAGGATTAGAGGTTTAGAACGTCGACATGATTATGATAGTGAGTACCTTGAGAGGCATTCAAATTTTGAGGTAGCTTACTACGAAGCTCAGGCCCGACACTACAGAGGTGAGTCTGATGTTACTTTTCCTAAGTGCCCCCGATATACTCAGTATCATCCCGATCCACCTTATGATCAAGGAGATGAAGCATAGTTTGGGATTTTGATATTTGATAGAATTGATGTACTTATACTTGTACTTTTATTTTTGTGATCTTTTGTAATAGAAATGGATGTTTGTGTGTATTTGGACTTTCATTTTTATTGATATGTTGTACTTGGATGATTTTTAATTTTTGTTATAAAGTTAATGTGGTAGTTAAATTTGTATGTGTAGTATAATAGATGTTGAGTAGTATTTTGGAAGTTGTGTTAGGAAATGTTGTGCTTGTTTAATGTTTTAGTTTTATACTTATTTCAAAATTTTATTACCCAGAAATTTCTCTAATGATTTATATGTGTAGAATGCTCCTAATATTACAAACTAGGTAAAGTAGAAATTCTGAGAAGGCCTGCAAAAATTTTAGAATGATTAAAATGCCTAAAATACTGAGGTATAATTTATATTTAAAGTTTTTCTTTCTACTTGTATTATTTCATATTTAAAAATTTAAGTTTGGAGGAGGGAAGAAAAAAATTAACTATTAGATGTCCTCTATTTCAATATTTTTAAAAATTATTAATATGATTTAATGAAGTAAAATTAATTCAGGTAACTATATTTTGTAGCTATTTAAATATTATGGTAAATTTAAAGAAATATTTTTGTAATGAAAATTAATTTTGTAACTTAAGATATTTAGTATAAGAGAATAAGATTATAGTTAACTATTTAAAGTAAAGGAAACTATATTTTGAAGTATTAAGAATCTGGAAATTCATTTGAGAAGAAAAGATTGGGGCTCAATGATGTAAAAACTATGAAATATTTATAAGGTAAAGGAATGCTTTGAGTTTCAAATTTACGGAAAGAAAGGTGATGTCCAAAATCATTAAAGGCTATCCAGATATAGTAATCCTCACTTGAAAAAGGAAAAAGAAAGAATTGAAAACAATCCCTAAAAAGAAAAGAAAAATATATAGGATTGAAAGCAATCCAAATAAAGAAGAGAAAAGAGAAGAAAGAAAAAAAATATATGAAAGTGAGGAGAAGCTTGAGGATATGCCTAATCAAAAATTGGCTTCACTGGACCTACGTTAAAGGGAAAACTTAAATACATTCCTGAACTTATATTTATGGAATAGATCTTTTATTAGTAGTGTTCTCATGAAGTTCCCATCATTTGAATCTTCTAAGTGACTTAATATTGCAACATATAGTCATTCTTAAAATGAATAGAAGACTAGAACTCTTAAACTTGATGACTAGATAATCTTGTGGTTACAGAGTTAATTCAATTACTTGAATTTTTTCTGAAAATCTCACTATGATATTTATTTAAATCAAACTTATAGTATTTCTGAATTAAAATTTTACTACAATAGATCATAACTTTTATATAGTACTAAAATTACTTGAGGACAAGTAATAGTTAAGTTTGGGGGATTTTAACCAAAGGAAAATATGTCAAGATTTTCATACCTATTTTATATAGTTTTTTATGATAATGCACTTTAAAGAAAGGTATTTTTAATGTTTTGTTACAGGAATGATGAATTAGGGTCATTGGAGCAAAAAGATGCAAAAAGGAGCGAATTTGGAGCAAAATATAACCAAAATTTGAAGAATTGAACTAGGGCGTCGACTGCGCCATCGACCCCACCGATGGTGAGATTTTCCCGAGACTCCAGAATTAACTCATTAAGAAGTCGCCCTCAAGGCCGCCGATGGCGAGTTAAACGATTATGACCAACTAGGCTTTGGATGAGGACAAATTTTTAAGGGATGCTTAGGTAACTCTTAGGAAAGCTCATCCATAACCTTAAAAGAAGATTCTGGCCGAAAATTCTGGGGGCTCTGAAGACTCTAGAGTTCCTGGAGGTTAGAAAGGTCCCATTAGTGTTTGCTAGAGTGTAAAAATTGTGAGGAATTCTTTGAGAGATAGTAAGAGTGGAGGGAAAGTGAGAGATTTCTTTCTCCTTGCTGCTTCAAAGAGGAATTCTGTGTGTTGTAATGAAAGGAAGAGATTCAGAGGAACTTAGAGGAGTTTTCTTGAGGAGAAATTAGAGATAAGTTTATTTATTTTTATAGTTTGCATGATTTTCATTTTATATATGACTTTCGAGTTTTATTGTGTTTTTCCCATGAGATCTGAGTAGTTTTCTATATCTTTCTCCTTGTCTTGAGATTTGTGAAATGGTGATTTGAATTGGTGAAGCCCTGAAAATGTTTAACAAATTGTGATGATCTTTTCACTTTGATCTTAATTTACTTTCAATCTGGCCAATTGATTTGTTAAAATATGTTGAGTTTTACAACTAAAGTGAAGATTACATCCAAGATTCAGGGAGGTCAAAGCCCTTGAAAGTTGGGTGCAAATAAATAGGGAAATAAAATTATCGGGTGTAGAATTGGAGATTTTAGAGTGACATACTAAAATCCCCAATTTGGTCCTATCGTTTAGGTGCTGAAGTGTAGATGTTAGCCGTCAGGTGAGGGGAACGTGGGAGCTCCAAAGTGAGAGTTAGTATCCTCCCAGCCTAGCTGTAGATTCAGTAAACAAGCATTGGATTAGTCAATGTTCTTTATGCCTAGACCAAAGGGTAAAGAATAAGTAGGCTCCTATTTGGCACAATATTATTTGAACTAATTCACTTTATTCTTTCATTATAATTTCTTGACAAGGAGAAGGATGCCTTCTTATATATTGAATATCACATTCGAACCTTCATTAGTATAATTAGTTATTTAATAATTATAGATATATTGAATATCACATTAAAAACCTCATTAGTATAATTAGTTATTTAAGAGTTATTAAAAATTTAAATAGTTATTTCAATTGTCTATTAGTGACAGATAAACAAATTGAACTTCATTGTTGTGATTAAAGTATTCCTTTTCTAAAATCTTAGTTCGTTGTTCTAATCTTACTCCCTGTGGGATCAATATTTAGGACTCCATTAGAGCCCTATATTACTTGAGTGATACGTATACTTGCATTGATAAGTGTGACTTTACAATTATTTAATATTTATTTCATCCATATTTATCGAATCTATAACTGTTATTAAAGTTTTGGTACAGTTGCTAATGAATTAAATATTTTAGAAGCAGTATTAAATACTTATATTTTTAAGCATATATAAAGTTACGGTTATTGACCCATGTTTAATATCAGCTCTTCCATAGACAACTTCTTTTCCTTAATTTGAGTGTTACTATTAATTCCTGGAGGATACGAAAGTCTATAGTTAACATTTCCTTGGTTGGATGAATTTCCTAATGGGTTCACTAGGTTGTTTGCCCCTTTTTTGATTTATAGAAGAATTGTTATTCCAATTAAAATTTGGATGATTCTTCCAACCTGGGTTCTATAGTTAACATTTCCTTGGTTGGATGAATTTTCTTGTTCGCCCAGTTGATTTATAGAAGAATTTTTATTCCAATTAAAATTTGAATGATTCTTCCAACCTAGGTTATAATAGTTCAAATAAGGGTTGTTGGGTCTATTAATAGCATTTAAAGTCTCATATGAAAGTTGAACATCCACAAATTGCCCCAGATGAATTCTCTTCCATCATAGGAGGGAGAATAATTCATCCCATAATGATCTAATTTCTTTGATATCGCAGCAATCTGTGAAGCTAACAATTTAAAGTCTCATATGAAGGTTGAACATCCACAAATTGCCCCAGATGAATTCTCTTCCATCATAGGAGGTGTTGGAGAATAATTCATCCCATAATGATCTAAATTCTTTGATATTGCAACAATCTGCGAAGCAAACATAGATATTGCATTAGAATCATGGATACTTTTGATATTGCAGCAATCTGCAAAGCTAACATAGATATTGCAGCAGAATCATGGATACTAGCTAGTGCAGCAATCTGCGAAGCTAACATAGATATTACATCAGAATCATGGATACTAGCAACTCTTGTAGGATTTACCCTTTTAGAGGGCCATTGAAAATTGTTGGTAGCCATCTCTCCAATTAATGAATAAGCCTCATCAAAAGGTTTTGACATTAAAAAACCACCAGCCGCAGCATCTATAATCAATCTAAGTGATCCCACTAATCCATGATAAAAAGTTTGAATTATCAACCAATCTGATAACGAATGATGAGAACATTTCCTAAGAAAATCCTTAAATCTCTCCCAAGCTTTCTATATTGACTCTCCATCAATTTGATAGAATGATGTTATGTCATTTCTAAGTTTAACAGTTTTGGATGGAGGGAAATATTTGGATAGAAATTTTTGTGAAAGTTCTCCCCAAGTTCTAGTAGTTTTGGATGGAGGGAAATATTTAGATAGAAATTTCTGTGAAAGTTCTCCTCAAGTTCTAATAGATCCAGGTGCTAACGAGTTTAACCACATCTTAGACTTATCCCTCAGTGAAAAAGGAAAAAGTCTAACATGTGCTAACGAATTTAACCACATCTTAGCCATATCCCTAAGTGAAAAAGGAAAAAGTCTAAGTCTAACAACATCGTTTGAAACTCTCTCATATTTTGAAGTAGCACACAGTTCTAAAAAACTAGCGAGCTGTAAATTAGGATCTTCATTTGGTGTACCTCCGAATTGATTGCTTTGTACTATTTGAGTAATAGCAGGTTTAAGCTCAAATGAAATAGCAGCTACATCAAGATTTTGGATAGATAAGTGAATTTCATCTACTGTAGGATTTGTATAATCTCGTAAGGGTCTAGGTTGATGTTCATTCTCTATTCCTTGATTGTTCATGTTATTTTTCGTCGTTTCAATTTCTAGGTTCTCTTATCAATCTTCTAATTTTTCTAACAGTGCGTTCTAATTTCGAATCGTATGGTATAAGATTTTCAAGTCCAAATTTACGCATACAATTTGAAATTAGTATACAATAAAACAATTAACTAAATATGAAAATAAGTTGCAATTCAAGTAAAAATTTTCTAATAATCCTAATTTGTGTTACTATAATCATGATTCTTTTTTACTCCCCGACAACGGTGCCAAAAACTTTGACAGTAACTTTATATATGCTTAAAAATATAAGTATTTAATACTGCTGCTAAAAGATTTAATTCCTCAGGTGACTTTATATATGCTTAAAAATACAAGTATTTAATACTGCTGCTAGAAGATTTAATTCCTCAGCAATTGCACTAAAACTTAATAATAGTTATAGATTTCGATATGGATGTAATAAATATTCAATAATTGTAAAGTCATACTTATCAACGCAAGTATACGTATCGCTCAAGTAATAGCGGATGTATAAAATATTCAATAATTGTAAAGTCACACTTATCAACGCAAGTATACGTATCGCTATGTATAAAATATTCAATAATTGTAAAGTCACACTTATCAACGCAAGTATATGTATCGCTCAAAATATAAGATAAATATGGACGAAATAAATATTCAATAATTGTAAAGTCACACTTATCAACGCAAGTATACGTATCGCTCAAGTAGATTAAATATTCAATAATTGTAAAGTCACACTTATCAACGCAAGTATATGTATCGCTCAAGTAATGGATTCGATAAAGATGGATGTATAAAATATTCAATAATTGTAAAGTTACACTTATCAACGCAAGTATACGTATCGCTCAAGTAATATTGAGCTCTAATGGAGTCCTAGATATCGATCCCACGGGGAGTAATATTAGAACTACGAACTAAGATTTTAGAAAAGCAATACTCATTCGCAACAATGGAATTTAATTTGCTTATCTGTCACTTATAGGCAATTGAAATAAATATGTAATTTTAATAACTCTTAAATAACTAATTATACTAATGAGTAGTTAAATGTGATATTCAATATATAAGAAAGCATCCTTCTCCTTGTCAAGAAATTATAGTGAATTCCAATGTGATATTCAATATATAAGAAAGCATCATTCTCCTTGTCAAGAAATTATAGTGAATGGTCTAATGTGAGTTCAATACGAAAAAACATCATTCTCCTTGTCAAGAAATTATAGCTAATGAGGTTTTTAATGTGATATTCAATATATAAGAAAGCATCTTTCTCCTTGTCAAGAAATTATAGTGAAGTTCAAATGTGATATTCAATATATAAGAAAACATCATTCTCCTTGTCAAGAAATTATAGTGAATGGAGGTTTAATTTGTGATATTCAATATCTAAGAAAGCATCCTTCTCCTTGTCAAGAAATTATATTGAATGGATTGAGGTTTTTAATGTGATATTCAATATATAAGAAAACATCCTTCTCCTTGTCAAGAAATTATAGTGAATGGACTGTGATATTCAATATATAAGAAATCATCCTTCTCCTTGTCAAGAAATTATAGTGAATGGATAAGTGAATCATTCAAATGTATATTGTGTCAAATAGGAGCATACCTATTCTTTACCCTTGGGTCCAGGCATAAAGAACATTGGAATCATTCTCCTTGTCAAGAAATTATAGTGAATGGATAAAGTGAATCAGTTCAAATTATATTGCGCCAAATAGGAGCATACCTATTCTTTACCCTTTGGTCCGGGCATAAAAAACATTGACTAATCATTTGGTCCAGGCATAAAGAACATTGACTAATCCTATGCTTGGTTACTGATTCTGCGGCTAAATATTCTTTACCCTTTGGTCCAAGCATAAAGAACATTGACTAATCCTACACCTTGTCAAGAAATTATAGTGAATGGATAAAGTGAATCAGTTCAAATTATATTGTGCCAAATGATATATAAGAAAGCATCCTTCTCTTTGTCAAGAAATTATAGTGAATGGATAAAATGAATTAGTTCAATTTATATTATTGTCAAGAAATTATAGTGAATGGATAAAATGAATTAGTTCAATTTATATTGTGCCAATAGTTTCTCCCTGTCAAGAAATTATAGTGAATGGATAAAGTGAATTGGTTCAAATTATATTGTGCCAAATAGGCACCTATTCTTTACCCTTTGGTCCTGACATAAAGAACATTGACTAATCCTACGCTTGTTTACTGACTATTCTTTACCCTTTGGTCCAGGCATAAAAAACATTGACTAATCCTACACTTGTTTACTGAATCTGCGTGTTACCCTTTGGTCCAGGCATAAAGAACATTGATTAATCCTACGCTTGTTTACTGAATCTGCATCGGTCCAGGCATAACAAACATTGAACAATCCTATGCTTGGTTACTGATTCTGCAGCTAGGCGAATAAAGTGAATCAGTTCAAATTGTATTGTGCCAAATAGGAGCATACCTATTCTTTACCCTTTAGACCAGGCATAAAGAACATTGACTAATCCTACGCTTGTTTACTGAATCTGCGTCTAGGCTGGGAGGATACCGGCTCTCAATTTGGAGCTCCCACATTCCCCTCACCTGAGGGCTAACATCGACACTTCAGCACCTAAACAATAGGACCGAATTGAGGATTTTAGTCTGTCACTCTAAAATCTCCAATTCTACGCCCGTTATTTATTTGCACCCAACTTCCAAGGGCTTTGACCTCCCTAAATACCGATAATTTTATTTCCCTATTTATTTGCACCCAACTTCCAAGGGCTTTGACCTCCCTAAATCACAGCCAAACGATAGGACCGAATTGGGGATTTTAGTCTGTCACTCTAAAATCTTCAATTCTACGCCATAGTATTATTTCTCTATTTTCGATAATATTATTTCCCTATTTATTTGCACCCAACTTCCAAGGGCTTTGACCTCCCTAAATCCTTAGGATTTATTTCCCTATTTATTTGCACCCAACTTCCAATGGCTTTCACCTTCCTGAATCTTGGATGTAATCTTCACTTTAGTTATAAAACTCAACATATTTTAATAAATTAATTGGCCAAATTAAAAGTAAATTAAGATCAAAGTGAAAGATCATCACAAGTTCTTTAACATTTTCATGGCTTCACCAATTTAAATCACCATTTCACAAATCTCAAGGCAAGGAGAAAGACAGAGAAAACTACTCAGATCTCATGGGAAAACGCAACAAAACTCGAAATTTATATATAAAATCAAAGTCATATAAACTACAACAATAAATAAGCTTATCTCTAATTTCTCCCCAAGAAAACTCCTCGAAGTTCCTCTGAATCTCTTCCTTTCTTTATAGCACACAGAATTCCTCTTTGAAGCGGCAAGGAGGAAGAAATCTCTCACTTTCCCTCCACTCTTACAAATTCTCAAAGAATTCCTCACAAATTAGACTCTCTACACACTACTGGAACACTTGGGCATTGTTCTAACCTTCCAACTCCTCGAACTCCTCTTCCATTTTCGGTCAAAATCTTCTATTAAAGTTGTGGATGAGTTTTCCCAAGAGTTTCCTAAGCACCCCTCCAAAATTTGTCCTCATCCACCCCTAAATGGTCTCATAATACTTAAAAGATTATTTTCAACTTCCTATAACTCCCCACTCTCTTAAAATTCTCCAATATATCTATTTCAATTTGAGGCTAAAAATAACAAAAAATTTCACACAACAAACTTATATTAATTCACAAACGAGTAAAAATATATTTAACACTTAATTTTCACTTCAAAGAGTCTTGGATGAGAAAATTTCCTAAATACAAACACTTGACAATCATTTCACAATTAAACACATAAGTAACACAAATACTAAAAATAAGACTTAAACACTAACACACTTAAGAACAATGACTTCTAACACACAAATTCTAACACATCATTCAATGGAAAAAATTCCTGTCATTCATTAGTCTCTCCAGGAATATAGAGTTGATAAAATGAACAGTGGTGACGAGCTCTGATATTATCTTCTTCAATCCACTTCTACTTAATGAACATCGCCTTATCTACTTCTTCTATATAACTAGTGTGGCTAAATTGCATCTTCAATTGCAATATAATATGCTCAATATGTGCATGAAACTCAAGTACCTTGGTTTCCAATAAAGCCTGAGTATTCTCAATTTTGTTGATCTTCTCTGATATCCTTTCAATACTAACAGCTAAGAAACTGTTATACATCTCTCGTGCAATTTGACTAATGAACCTCTTCCCCATGGTTTCTTTCTTCTTCTTCAAGTCTATCTCTCATGAAGACATCTTCTCTAAATCTCTCTCTCTCATAGATTTTTAGGGCAAAAAATGATCTGGGGTGAATTCCTTCATAAAACCCTCCTATTTATAGGCATAAATCTCTCTAATAACCTCTAGGCACGTCTAGGAACTGTCTTGGCAAGTTTTTGCAAACTAATTAGATGTTAAACCTTCTAGAATATCAATTTCACACATGTTTTTAAACTGTCGCACTTAAGCGTCGAATCTTGGCGCTTAAGCGCCAGTGCACATTTTTGCACCAGTCAACTTAACATCCAAATTCTCATTCTAAAATGTCTAGGTCACAAAATAAAGTCTTAAAATTCTTACTAACACATAATAGTCTCAACAATACTCCCCTAATTTCCTTAATCACACATAAAATAATAATTAAAACAAAAACACACTGATAACTATGGTTTGCCTCCCACAAAGCGCTTTGTTTAATGTCGTCAGCCCGACGTAACCAGTGTTTATTTTGGTTGACCCAACATCATTCCATCATTAAATGTATGTTGATCCCCTATAAAATAAAGATTCAGTCTATGACCATTCACTTTAAACATTTTCTCATACTTAGGATCTTTAATATCCATAGCTCCATAAGGAAAACTTTATCACAACAAATGGGCCCATCCACCTGGACTTAAGTTTGTCTGTAAATAATCTTAACCTTGCATTATGTAGCAAAACTTGTTGTCCTGGCTAAAAATTTTTAGTAAAAATTCTTTGATCATGCCACATCTTCATCTTTTCTTTATAAATTTTAGCACTCTCATAAGAATCATTCCTTATCTCTTCAAGCTCATTTAATTGTAATAATCTTTTCTCACCAGCATCTTTCAACTTTATCTCTTCAAGTTCATTTAATTGCAATAATCTTTTCTCACCAGCATCTTTCAAATTATAAATAAACTCTTTCAATTCCTATAGGAGTCATGTATGCAGTCCTATAAGCTCACAAAGCATAGTCAAGTTTGACTGACTAATCAATTTTTGTTGGATTCATAGATTTTTCCATAATTCTTTTAATTTTTCGATTGGATAATTCAGCCAAACCACTTGTTTGAGGATGATAAGTAGTAGCAATCTTATGATTTATATGATATTTCTTTAATAATTTCTCCATTATGGGATTTTTGAAATGACTTCCCCATTAGTAATGATAACTCTCGGCATCCTAATCTACAAAATATGTTCGTTTTCAAAAATTTTGCAACACTTTGAGCATCACATCGAGGTAAAGCAATAGCTTCTATCCATTTTAATAAATAGTCCACTGCTAACAATACATATAAATTTCCAAAAAATGGTATAAATGGTCCCATGAAATCTAATCCCCAAATATCAAATATTTTAACTTCTAGCATATAATTGAGGGGCATCTCAATTCTTCTAAAAATATTGCTTACTAATGACATCGATCACAAGTTTTGATATAAGCATTAACATCTCTAAAAATTGTAGGTCAACAGAATACAAATTGTAAAATTTTGCATGTTGTTTTATCAACACCAAAATGTCCCCCAAAATTGGAATTATGACATTTTTGGATAATTTCTTAAGTTTCTTCTAATGGTACACATCTTTGAATAATCAGATCCTTTTCTTATTTATATAAAAATGGATCATCCTAAAAATAAGTCTTAGCTTCAGAAATAAATTTCCTCTTCTATTGGTATTTCATTCTATAGGGTATAATATCACTAACTAGAAAGTTTACAATGTTGGCATACCACGGAACATGCCACTCATTAATAGTCGATAAATTTTTATCTAAAAAATGTTCATTAATTTCTTTTTCAAGATAGTGAGGTTTTTCTAACTCAAGTCTGGACAAATGATCAACAATTTGATTTTCAATCCCCTTCTGATCTACTATTTCAAAACCAAATTCTTGCAAAAGAAGAATCCATCTTATAAGTCTAGGTTTAGCATCCATCTTTTTCATTAAGTACTTAATAGCAGAATGATCTGTATGCACTACATAAAGAGTTCCAATCAAAAATGATCTAAATTTATCAAAAGCAAATATTACTGCTAATAACTCTTTTTCAGTTATTGTATAATTAATTTGAGTCTCATTAATAGTTTTACTAGCATAGTAAATTACTTTGAAAATTTTGTCATATCTTTATCCTAAAACAGCTCCAATAGCATAATCACTAGCATCACACATCAATTCAAAAGGTTTTTTCAGTTTGGTGAAACTATAATTGGTGTAGTTTTAATAACTTAAAAGCTTTTAGGCACCTTTCATCAAAATTGAAAATTGCATCTTTCTCAAGTAAATGGCATAAAGGCTTAGCAATTTTGGAAAAGTTTTTAATAAATCGCCTGTAGAATCCAGCATGTCCTAAAAACTCCTAATTTCCCTCACATTTGTTGTATAAGGTAAATTAGCGATCACTTGAGTTTTAGCAGGATCTACTTTCATTCTATTCTCTAAAAGTTGATGACCTAATACAATTCCTCCTACTACCATAAATTGGCATTTTTCCCAATTAAGGACTAAATTTGTTTCTTCACAGTGCTTAAGAACTTTAGATAAATGTTCTAAACATGAGTCAAATGAAGTTCCAAAAACTAAAATGTCATCCATAAATACTTCAATCCCTTTTTAAATTAAATCACAAAAAAATGTCATCATACATTTTTGAAATGTTGCAGGGGCATTACATAAACTAAAGGGCATTCTTCTAAAAGCAAAACTACCATACGAACAGGTAAATGTTTTCTCTTGATCCTCAAGAGTTATTTGTATTTGGTGATAAACAGCATATCCATTTAAAAGACAAAAGTATTTATGTCCAGCTAGTCTATTGATACACCTAAAATATATAGTGTTTTTAGACATATTTTTATACCTATTTTTGAGATATTGACTTTAATGGAAGGTGTATTTTTATGTTTTTCTTTCAAGTGCAGGTAAAAAAAGGAAAAATGCTTAAAGTAGTGATAAAGGAACAAATTTGGAGCAAACAAGTAAAAATTGTGCTAAAGTGTTTTGGCGCCTAAGCGTCAGATCCGGCGCTTAAGTGCTGGTTAAACAGAGAAGGTCGCGCCTAAGCGCCAGAGGCCATGCGCTTAAATACCAGAGGCAGTTATTTGGCGGTTTTCTTCATTTGGTCAAATTTTAAGGAGGTATTTGAGGCACCTATTGGCTTAATAAGTGGTTATAACCACCAAGGACGAAAATATTTGTGAAAGGAGGCATCTCTTGGGGAAATATATCAAATCAAGACATATTTTGAAGATATACCAAGGCACCTTTTGAAGATTTATAAAATAAAGAAGATTGAGACATTGAAGTGTGCTTGAAAAGGGAGAGACCGAAGGATAAACACAAGAATTGAGGGTGAGGCTCGATCAAATAAACAAAAGAAAATTATCCATTTCCCATTTTGATTATGCCTAAATATTCATTAAGGCCAAAATGTCCAAAATTACAATTTTGCCCCTAAGGGTCCAAACTTTCATAATTTGTCAATTCTAAGTCAAATGACTTTGAAATTTTTATGTAACCTTACTGATAGGTCAATTAAGGCATCAGAGGAGATAATGTGAATTTTCACAATTTAATTTAATTCACATAATTATTTTTTATGCATAAATGTGCATCTTTAAAGAAAATTTCAAAAGATGAT
>JXCR01133121.1:0-27458 GCA_002079205.1 Phalaenopsis hybrid cultivar
TGGTTGTTGGGAGTGGTGCAGTCTGTTTGGGGGTTCCTGAGGTAGAGCTTTTGGAGGGATATGTCAGAATCCCTAGTGGAGAGGATCTGGGAGTGGAGACTCATAAAGATCAGAATGATATGGTAAATAATACTGCTCTTGTTATTGATAACAGTAATGGACAATTTGGGAATCAATTCACACACATGAAGATGAGGGATAAGTAATAGAGCAGGTTGATCAATTCAAATCTGAAGTGGCTGACTTAGAAACCAGGAGAGCTAAGGTTAATGTGGCAGGTTTAGAGTTGTGGATATACATTCTCCCACAGAGGAGAATTTGGAAGTTGCGAGAAATTTATTAGAGGAATGGATAGTTGAGAAATACAGAAGGAAGAGGATGGGTAGATTGGAGCTCAGAAATTTGGAGAAAGGTAATATAGTGCACCATGTTTCATATTATTCTGATGGGTAACAAAATGACACTCTTGCTAGGATGACTACGAGTCTCCATTCTCATTATGATTAATATGCTCATATGGAAGATCAAGGGGTGGCTGGCCTCAACTCCCTTGATAGACTAAAACATTTGGTCATAACTAATAAAATTTGGATTTCTGTCATATTTGAACCTTTGTTGAGCATTAACAAACAAAGAATCACGAGGAGATTTAGCATATACAATTTTGCTTCCAACAATGCTAATAAGATTTGGTTATTCACTAGAAAGGAATTAACCATCAATATTGTCATTGATGATCCTCAATATTTGCACTTCTTCTTTGATATTAATGTTTGTAAAGGCTGGGCTACCATTGTATACACAATTTGCATTTACCAGTTAAGGCTCGATTTATGGGTAAAGCTGAACATCTTGAGAGAAAAATATATGGAAAGGGCATTGATTTGTTAGTTTAAGCTTTTAGGAGTTTAGTTTAGTGATTTGGAGTTGAATGTGGAATTTATTTTAACTTTATACATTTTTTTTAGAAATAACACCGAGAATGAAGAGGAGTAATGGGAAGGCTCCATTCGATTCAAGCAAGTTTGTCAGTTCGAGAGCTCAAGGTCGATACAGTGATGCACTGCAATTGAGAAAATTGATTCCTAAGCGGTGTTTTAAAAGTCTGAGAGGAGTTGTTGAAGATTTGATTGTTCGCCGCCAGCGGGAGCGGTTTTGTTATTTTTCTACTGTCGCAGTGATTTCTATTGTGCGGGAGTTCTATGTGAATCTCCCTAAAGCTGAGGAAGAAGGAGCCATGGTGAGGAGGAAGACAGTGCATTTTTCCCCTGAGGTAATTAATCATTTTTATCAATTGCCCCCAAGTACTTTGTGTTTTTATTCGAACTATTGTCATACGGAGGAGTTAGACGAAATTATTTCATCTTTGACTGCTGGGAGAGGGTTATGGGAGATAATAAATGAAAGAAGAGTAAATTTTTCTGCTTCAAAGTTAGATGTCATTGCAAAGGCATGACATTATTTTATTTCTGCTCGTTTGCTGCCTACAAATCATTAGAGTGAAGTGACTCAAGATCGAGCAACCTTGAACTATTGCATTCAGCAGTTCAAGCCTATTGATATTGGAGCTTTGATTCATGGAGTTATTACTAGTTCTGTCGTTGCTGCTACTACTGCAGGTTTGGGATTCACATCTTTGATTTTTTCTTTATGCGAGCAGACTAGAGTTAGATTTGACAGCTGGGAGGAGATCTTATAGTTGCTAAAGCCCATTACTAGTGTGAATGTAAAATCCTATTCACATCATTCTATTTTTGGCTGGAATGGTGGATTCTCTAGTAGTTTTGTTGTTTCGACGTCACGAGCTTCTACTTCACAGGGTCAGACTTTTGGATCTAATTCTCAATCACAGCTAATGGAAAGGATATTGAATAATGTTATTTATATCAATGAAAATGTATTGAACTTAGAACGTATTGCAAAGCATATGAATGGGTATATGAACAGACATAGTGATTATGAGGGTGAATTCAACTTAGCTATGGAAAACCTTATGAGGTAACTGGTATGTTGTATATCCTCAGTACCCTAGATATCCACCATACGAGCCTGTAACTGTTCGGCGTAGTGACGATAGTGATGCAAAGGATGAGGATGATTAGCTTGTATCTATAGTTTTGTTTGATTTTTAATTGGTTTGTTGTTGTGAACTGTTGGTAGTGCAATTGTTTTGCACATTTTGTTGTGTTTTTAGTTGTTATTGTTGAGACTGCTAGTTTTTGTTATGTTGTGTTTTACATCGTACACCTATTGTGATGTATTTGTGTTTTGTGAGTGATTATGTTCGTGTGGTAGTAATTGTGTTAATTGTGTTGTTTAAAGTATTTACTTAGTCTGTGCTGAACTTAATTCTGAGATCTTAGGAATGTTTAGAATCTAGCTAACTTTTTACTTAAAAGCTGCATGTTTAAAAATATTCAATTTACTACAAGTTATTTTTCTTTATGTTGCAGTCATGTAAGTTTGTTAGTATGTATGTTTGTTTTTATGTAATAATTCACTGCATAGAAGTCTGACGAATCTCTATATGTTAAGAAAATTAAAATTTGATCAATTAAAATTTTACTCCTATTTTTTATTTTTTGTACTTGCATATTTAAGATATGAAAATTCCTGCAAGCATGTTATTTTTAGTTTTCATTCCTGTCTATATTTATATGATGCTAAAATGTTTTATTTTCATTAAAAAAATTTAAGTTTAGGGGAGGAATGAAAAATTTTCTAAAGAACTTAAAAATTTATTTGTTATCAATTGTGCTTCAACTAAATTTGATTTTAATTTGAAGAAAAATGATCATGTATATGAAGTTATATTAAAGAAGTAAAATTTTGAATATAGAAATGAGTAAGAAAATTTAATTAAAATTTATAGTAATAAATAAAAACTTAAAGTTAAAAATTTTAAGAAAATTTAATTAAAATTTATAGTAATAAATAAAAACTTAAAGTTAAAAATTTTTAGCATGAAAAATGCTAAATAAAGTGTAACTATTTTTAGTAGGAAAAATTGTATTTTTAAAAAATTTAGAAGATTTAGATTTTAAATTTCAAACCTTAAATTTATTTTATTGAAAGTAATTTTCAAAACTATTATTATGTTTTTAAGTGAAAGAAAAATATCAACTNGTTTCGGCTGTAGCTCGACCCCGACGAGGCATTTTTCTTAGCAGACCTTCCTAGCTACAATCCAACTTCTTCCACAGCAACCCCCACCTCTCAGCCGCCGATCCAGCCTCCAATGATGTTACTGTTTCTCTCCAGCTACGGATCGATGTCGTTACCATCGCCAATTTGCTGTCCTACTTCTCCCACAACAGGCCCCACCACTTTGACCTTCACCGCAGCCATCGATCCAGCCACCCCTCACCGGACTCCCTCCTCGTCAAGGGTGTTGTATCTTCTTTGTTGTTGAGTCATTAGTTGTAATCATTTGTTTTGTGTTTTTATTTTGTGTGTTGTCTTTTATAATTTCGAGTCTTCATCTTAACCTTGTTTTAAGCAATAGTAAAATTATGTCTTACGTCGTGATTTGGGTTAACTCCAATATCAGTGGAAGTTGGCAGTCACTTCATAAAGATAAAGTTTAATCTTAAGATAATTTCTCTTCCTTGCATCCTAACATATCTAAAAATTTCTACCATCCTTACCAAAGGATTCTCGAGAAGTAACTTAAACAACCTAATCAACATACCCAGAATGCTAAAGATTTACTATATAGCAATGAGGTTTTGGTGCACAAAGTGAGGTACCTGTCGGCCGTTTCTATCTTTAGAGATGGTCAATTGGGTTTAATTTAATGTATATATATAGGATTGTAATTATAAGTTTAGAAAAGAGTATTATTTTAATTTTTAAAAGTGAGACCGAGCGGGTCTCACGTATTTGATAGTTTATGAGGCTGAGCGCGATACCACAGATATTAAACTATCCCGAAGGATATGCATACAACTTATTAGTAGGCTTAACCACCCAAACTAAAAGATTGGTGACGTCCGTTTGGTCTGTGACACCTTTTTTTATAAGTTGACAAGTTCTCTTATTTAACAAGGGAGATTAAATAGGGTTATATTAAGCTGAATTCTTAAGTTCCCTATAGAGACAAACTTCTATAGTTAATTATATCTTAAATAACTGAAATCACTTAAGAAGACTCTCGATTAAGAACAGTGGTTTTTGCCTTTAAAATTACAAAGTTTACGTTTCCAAGGTTAAATAAAAGAAAATTAAAAGGGAATGGCTCAAAATAGGAACCACTATTTTCGGGAGTCAATGAAGTGAAAGATAGGGGATGTCACATATCTAAGGAAATCACGGTGAATTCCCAAATATCCAACGATTGGACCTTAACTCTAAAAATACATCCTACACCTCGCAGTTGTGCTCTCGATCGGCGCCCTCCGTCCGCTTGCTTCCACGCTTTGCCTTCTTCGAAAGACTACTCTAAGCTCCTTAGCAAATGGATTATAAGTTAAGTATTTTTGTGTGTATAAATGTATAATTATTGGGTGAGTGGCTCGCTATGGGGTACCTCCTAAAAACAACAACAAAAAAGCCACCAAGCTTCCAAACACCCATCACACAAAGACCAAGTTGAGAAGAAATTTCGGCAGAACCTCCCCAAGGCTTCAAAATTCGTCCCCTCCACAGAGAACCCCCCATAGGGTTTTATAGGCGCAAGAGAGGAAGAGGAACTCGCGGAACCTACCTAGAGAAAGCATGTCACTCAGCTGAAAGAAAACACACCGCAGCCGAGGCCACAGAGGAGAACTATCGAGAAGGAGGAGAAGTTTCCCCATTCGTGACCAAGGGAACAAACGCACAGGGTCAAACTACCGCTAATGGCCTCCCACGCAGAGAGACGAAGCCAAAAGATGTTTCAGGATGCTGCAACTGGGACAAAGAAGAGAACAGAGAGGGGAAGTCAACTTCTCGTCATGCGAGGAAGAGAAATTAACACAAAGGAACAAGCGATTATGGATCAATCCAAGCCCAGGCACAAAGAAGGGAATCGGGTCGAACGCAGAGGCGAATTAGAAATTTAGGTAAGGTTAAAAGCTCAGCCCCACCCCCCTTAACATATCTTATATTATATTAATAACTATATATTAATAATATAATATAAAGTAGTTAAATCCCCAATTTGCGCATGATTCAGCAAATCAAAATGGGTGTCTCCCCTAATTAAACTCGACGTCCCGGACGCGCCGGCGCAGTCTGTTTCCTCATTCAGGGTCGACTGGACGACTTTGTCAATGGTCGAGTCGAAAACGCGTCAAAATTCAAATTCCTTCGAAATTCTTGCTCGTGATCGATCGTAGAGCCTTCTATGAGTGCGGGGGACGTGAATTTCGATAATTGTGTGCATCAATCTGTGAATTGTGGTATTCGTGCATCGTGAGTGTGCGCGGACGACACGAAGGATTTCCTAGGGCTTTAAATCATATGGGTACTCGACTTGAGCTTCGTCGCACTGGTTTTAATTGACTCAACTAAGCGTTGAGAATTTTGAACCGGTCACATGAAACTGCAAGGAGTCAAGAAGTGGCTTGAATCTCTAGTTGGTGAGGGTCTCAGTCTAGTCCTCTAAGAAAGTCAGTAGAGAAAAACCAAAGGCTAAATCCTAGGATCTAAAAAGAGAAAGATACCTTACCAAAAATGAAGTCAACATATGGATCAAAATAGGTGTGATGTGCTATACGAGCATGTCGCGTCTATTGGCGTTGACCGAAGTGATCCAAAGAACCACTCAAAAGAGTATGAAAATATCAATATCAAGAGTTGATTTTGAGTTGAAGTGGAGTTGAGTTTCTGTTGGGGATTAGTAGGTGAATTTTCAGTTTAGAGCTGTGAATTTAATTTTTTAAATTTCAAAGATGGATTTAATTTGCTTTGCCACTTTTTTTATTTTTGATTTTGAATTAGTGTTGAGAAGCGAGAAGGGCGAAGGCCTATCCCGAATGTCGAGATTGCTGAGAAAGGAGTAGGACTGCGGCTATCCCAAATGTGCTGGGGAATAATAGGAGAGAACCTATCCCAAATGTGCTGGGGAAGAATAGGAGAGATCATATCCCAAATGCTGAGTGCTGAGATTGCTGAGAAGAAGTAGGATAATACCTATCCTGAATGTTGAGTGCTGAGATTGCTAAGTGTTGAGATTGTTGAGTGCTGAGATTTTTGAGTGCTGAAAAAGAGTAGGACGATGCCTATTCTGATTCCTGAGTGCTATGATTGCTAAGTGATGAGATTGCTGAGTGCGCGAATTTGCGGAGGTTTGTGGGAGCAGAGATTGTGAAGATTTGCGGAGATTTATGAAGTTTGTAAAATTGTGGAGAATTTGCAAAGATTTGTGAATGCAGAAATTGTAAAAATTTGCAGAGATTTGTAAAGATTTACTAAGACTTTATGAATGTAGAGATTTTGCAATTTTGATGAAATTCAGTTTATGCAGAGATTATGAAAAATTTACTAAGATTCGTCTTATGTAGAGATCAAGAAAATTTTGCTGAGATTTGGCTCATGCAAAGAATATGAAGAATTTTTCTGAGATTTGTTTATGCAGATATAAGGAAAATTTTTGTGAAGTTCTGAGAATGTCTGTAGAAGTTCATGCGGTGCTGAATTTTATTGAAATGTCTGTGCAGAGATTTATAAGAATTTATGAGGTGCAGAATTTTGTTATAATGTTGACTTTTATTTTGCTTGATGTTTTGTTTTATTTTGTTGCATTTGTTTAGGATTTGGACTCAGTTTTAGACAAGCGAGGCATTTGTGCTTCTAAGAACAAGTCTTTGTTTTTGAAACATGAGGAACAAAGCTTCTTGAAGTATCGTCCACCGACTAAAGACAAGTGTTCGAGAATAACCCACTCTTTAAGGTGCTATCGGAATTATATTATTTCAAGCACCTGTAAACCCTAAGGAAACCACAGTTGAAGAAGTCGCAACTTCGTAGCTTTGTTTGTAGCAGTTGTCGTTTGCTTTGATATTGATTCTGTAAAGGTTGTTCAAGTGGTCTTTGAAGAGTCGCTTTGACGTTCTTCGATTTGTCATTTGAGTTGTAATTGTTGGGCACCGAAGGATACGACCTCGGGGCTGAATTTTTATTAAGTGTTAATATCCTCATCATGTCTTTAATTCTTTCTTCCCGGGCCTAAGCAGATTTCACAATTTCTGCTAATGTGATTAAAACATTTTTCATTTTCCAAAGATATTTCCGAGTCCATTAATAGCTGACCAAAAGACTCAAGATCGTTTAATTTTTTCTTGAATATAGTATCAGATGAATTTTCTTAAGAGAACACCTCAAGTTTCATTAATTAGAGGAAACTCGGACACCAATTTTTTATTATACGTCCACCTCAAGCTTCTTCTCAGCCAGATTCTTCTTGGTTTGATTTTCTTTTCAAATATTTTTTTTCTTTTTTCCCCCTATTTTGTTGAGAATTAATATATCTGGTAGAGCATAATTTAAGGATTTTAAATGTCTGAACTTAGACACCAATTTATGATTTTATGCTCACTTCAAGCTTCTTCTCAGAGGATTTTCACACAATATTATTTTTTTTGCTCCCTTTGTTTCTGAGAATTACCATATCTGGTGAAATATATTTCTTTTAAAGATTTTGAATGTCCAATTTCCCCTACTAATAATCCTCAAATATATCTTAAGACGAATTTTGAGGTATTATAAATCATTCTAAAGTCAGGACTCAGTCACGTGGCAAGAAAATAAAAGGCTCATGATATCCAGAGTCAATTACTCGTATTTCAAACGCACTGCTTCATTTTGAAACCAGCTTGGGACCCAGTCCGAATTCTTTAGAATGGATGACTAAGTTATTAGGGCATTAATTTCATTCCTTCCCAAAGTCATAGTCTTATCAAAATATCTTTTTTTATTGTGATGAGATTTTCAAATATTGAACAATTCTGGACAACAATAAACTTTCTTTTATTTCATTCATTGCGGTGGGAGAGATGAGACAGACTAACATTGATCCTGCTAAAGTCCCCATTTACTCTGATTGAGCAATCAAAAGATAAACCTCATTATCTCCTAATAGGGGGAAGGCCTCAAATTATGCTTCAAGCTTGTACTGAAACTATTTGAATTTGGCTCACCCTTTTCCTTTGAAGTCTTCACATGAACTGTGTTCCATTCGACATCAGCTATGTAGGGGTCAACTAGGGCAATAAGATCGACTGAAATCATATTGATGGAACCTCTTTCAGCTTCTGTCAAATATTCTTCCAGGATCATTATGCTCCTATTCTTAAAATTTTTCTCGAGCAACTCTTTGAAGTTGATACAGCCCTCAATGTTGCGCCCAAGCACTCTGTTATATGGAAAGTTGGGATGATTCTTCTTTTCAACTTCTCCGATTTTTTTGGCTAAAGCAATCTAAACTCTGGCTTCTTAATTAGATTTATGAACATCTTTTCCACTGCGTCATCTTTGAAGGGATATACTTTGTTTAACAGTTTGGTCATAGACCGACTCTGCCTTTTATCCACCTGGTGTTACTTCTGCTGGGATGACTTTCGACTATGTTGTTGAGATGTTTGATAACTTTGTAGAGATTGTTCAACTTGTATATGCATCGGTTGTTTACCTTTGTCTATTGTTGCAACAGTGTCAGATTCCTTTTCGAAGGTCTTCATTGACTTTGGCTTTTCGGTTTTCTCGAGAAAACCAAGCTGCTTAGCTTCTGCTTGAAGACTCACGGCCTTGCTTAGTAGCTTTTCGAAGGTTTTAATGGTAAGGCCCTTAAGAAGAAACACAACCGGACCGTGAATGCTTTTTAGTAGGATCTAAATTGCATGCTGCTCCTGGAGTTGTGGTTAACACTTCATACTTAAGTTCCTTCATCGTATAATGTAGTCCACCAGAGTTTCATCCGAATTTTGTTTCTCCGGAAAGAGATTACCGACGGTAATGTGGTGTTGAGCTCCAACGAACCGTTTAACGAAAAAGTCTTCTAATTCTGCAAATGTCTTTACAGAACCATTTGGCATCTCGACGTACCAGTCGAAAGCAACTCCCGAAAGGCTGCTAATAAATTGGTGGAACAACAAAGCGTCACCACCCCTGCGTTGCAAAACTCGATTGGAAGTGTGCAATATGTTGTCGAGGGTTTCGTGTCCCGTCGAAAGTCTTGAATTGTGGTGGTACGAAACCCGTGGGGTACTGGACAACATTGAACTCTTCAGGATAAGATTTACCCTTCAAAACTAATGCTCCCACTTTAGCCTGAGTCGGGGCTTCTTTCACCTGTTGTTCTATCATATGTTTGATTTCTTTCTCTAGTACTAGAATTTGAGCAGAATCTTTCTTTGGCTGCTCCTCTTTGTTAACAAAAGTGAATTCTTTCTTATCGTCAGTAATCTGGACAACCTCACCTTCGGGGTCTGAGGTTGACTCTGAAGCGTCATGATTACGGCCATCATCTCTTCCACCCTTCTCTCCAAACACTCAACTTGTTCATCTTTCTGTCGAACCTCCTTTTGCAGTGTTTCAATCTCCCCTTCTTTGGCAGGTTATGAGACATCTCGCAAGGATGAATACGCCCTAGTCTCGACGACATTTATTTCAGCAATATCTTCCTCCATCCAATCTGTTAGATCTTCTTCACACCTCAGCTCGTCTCCTCGTTCTTTGGTCATTTGTTTGATGTCTACTCTTAACTTCCCTAAAGTAGCCTCAATTGATCTTCCTTTAGTTACTTTAAGGTCGATAGGCGGCGGTTGAGGAGTAACCTCTTCTGGAGTAATCCATGGGGCGACAGCTGACTCCTCGGACTTCGAGTACTTTTTAGAATCTTCAGCCTCGGGCATTCCATAGTAATCAGCCCAATGGTTCTAGGTCGCCACACCATCTTCTTTGGCACTACTGCTGCGGGGTCAAATGGCCTACTGTCAGTATCAGTGCGACAGTAAGTGGTGGGCCTCCTATCGCGTGGGCCAGACAAATCAACGAACAGTCTTTTGCTAAGGTTTAGTACTTTTACCTGAGACAGACACTCTTTCTATGTAAAGGAAATGCCTCCCTTGGCGCAAGGCGAGACTTGACAAACAGACGTTCCGTAGATTTTCTGTAAATGGCTACGACGCTGGTGTGGGTGGCGGAGGTACTCATGAATTCTCCCAGGCGGAGCTTAGCGAGGACACAATGTTGTTCCGTCTGGGAAGACCAAAGGAATTGGTGGATCGGTTTTTCTTTCCTTATAATCTCAGCTTGCACTCGCGGTGAAACGGCGCATCCCATCCTTCTTAGCAATGCAGCAACTGAACAATGCTCTTTCCAAGCTAGTCTTTCAAACACCCAACGAATTTCAGAAAAGGGCGGGGGCCTCTTCTTCTTCTTACCCCGACGGCAAGGTGGTGGTGGTAGTGTGGCAGCGATCTTCGAAGCGTTTTCTTCGCCAAGGGCAGCTGACAAGGGGTGGAACCTGCTTCCATTTAGAAGAGGTGAGGTCCCGGGTAGTCCAACTTCCTCTCTCGGAGTCTCTGCAAGGGCAGTAGCTTCGGCAGTTCTCATCTTCTTAATCTTAGCTATCTTCCTGTTATTGTTTCTCCTTTGCGTTTGAGTTAGAGGTGCGGACCTCGAGCTGGATCAGATTTCAAAGACAGAGGGTACTGAAGTGAAGGTTGAACTACCTTCAACCAATGGTTCATCGACCACCAAAACACACTTCCCTTTGACTAATGTTGGAGTAACAACAGGTGCGGTGATGACCAAACCAGTGGTAGTGGCAGAAACAATCCTGGGGACAATCCAGACGGCTCTGGCAACGGAATTTGCAATGACGGTAGGATTCCTTTCAACCAACACCCTCTTTAAAGGAGAGAATTCTTTGGCGGATTGAGGTTAAACTCCACGATAGGCTCAGCGAGCTCGTCTGCTTCAGACTTTACCACAGCAACAGGGACGCTTCAGAACTTGACTTCAGTGTCGTCGAATCCTCGCCCGAACTTGATAACTCCTCCGTCAGGCAGCTCATTCTTGCTAACGGCGAAGTCCATTCCGATGGCAAAGGAGAAGATCAATTTCGGAGAAGACATTATCTGTAAATATTAGTCTTAAGGGTAGATTCAAAAATATCAATCTCCTCCCATGCTCCTTTATCGTAACAGTATTTTCTGGGGCAAATACCAAAAGTTGCTGAATTTGTTTGACAAACTGGGCATTTCATTCGAAACTTATCCAAATGATTACTATTATTATTATTATTTATTCAAATCTCAGTTAATTGCATTATAAGAGGAAAAGAGTCTGAGAATGGCAAATTTCAAATCGTTTTAAAGAGTAAAATGCAGCAAATATGGAGCATAGGACCTAATCCTAAAACTGGAGGAAATACTACATCAGACTCGCTTCGGTCAACTCCACTCGTGGCTTCTAATCCACCACACATATTGGGGGTCCGACCAATTTATACTCATTCTTAAGGTCTGGAGATTCCAGAACCTCTCTGTTTAAGGGTGATTAAGCAGAGGCTCCAGAATCCAAGAAGAATTGGTTATACCTGCTCAAGGAAGAAACGAGCAAGGTACGCTAACGTAAGAATGGTAGTCTGGCCCACTAGATAAATAGACACAGTATCGATGTTTGAAAACAAAACCTCTTGATCAAAATGGAGGAACAGATTCCAGCGGAGTCGCCAGAATTTGTCGGCCGTTTTTATCTTTAGAGATGGGCATTTGGGTTTAAGTTAATGTATATATAGGATTGTAATTATAAGTTTAGAAAATAATATTATTTTAATTTTGAAAAGAGAGACCGAGCGGGTCTCATTTATTTGATAGTTTAGAGGGCTGAGCGTGATACCAGAAGTAGTACACTATCCCGAAAGATACACATACAACTTATTGGTCGGCTTAACCACCTAAACTAAAAGATAGGTGACGTTCGCCGACAAGTTATCCTGTTTAACACAGGAGATTAAATAGGGTTTATATTAAACTAAGTTCTTAAGTTCCCTATAGAGGTATGTCCCTATAGTTAATTACATCTTAAATGACCAAAATCACTTAAGAAGACTCTCGATTAAGATAAGTGATTTTTGCCTTCAAGATTTCAAAGTTTAGGTTTCCAAGGTTAAATATAAGAAAATCAAAAGGGAATAGCTCAAAATAGGAACAGCTATTTTCGGGAGGCAATAGAGTGAAAGGTAGGGGATGTCACAGATCTAGGGAAACCCCGGTGATTTCCCAACTATCCAACGGTTGGACCTTAACTCTAAAGAGACATCTTACACCTCGCCGTTGTGGTCTCGATCGGCGCCCTCCTTCCGCTTGCTTCCACGCTCCGCTTCTTGGAAAGACTATTCTAAGCTCCTTAGCAGATGTTTTATAAGTTCAGCATTGTGGTGTGTATAAATGTATAATTATTGGGTCAGTGACTCGCTACGGGATACCTCCTAAAAACAACAACAGAAAAGCCACCAAGTTTTCAAACACCCAACAGACAAAGACCCAGCGGATAAGAAATTTTGGCAAAACCTCCCCTAGGCTTCAAAATTACATATCTTATCACATAGCTTCGGTTTGCCAGAATATGGAGTCATAATTAAAACTTTTCCATTTTTAAATTTCCTTATGTCCTACGCAACAATGGGTATCAAATGTTGATTTTATGTATTATTGTTTAATTTCTGTTCAAAGTGTGCATTAGATGCATTTCCCTTGTTTCCTGAACTTATTATATTGTACCACTTTTGTATGGTTTAGATAATAACAAGAATTACTCTTTCCTCCTCTACTGGTTTCTATTTTCACAATCAAATCAAGATTTGAGGAAACACTAATTTCACTAAATTGATATGCCAATTGAAATGCCTGGCGATCATATAGGTGTACCAAAACATGCCAAGATATATTAGAAATTAAAATAGACAATGAAAGATCAAATACAAAAGAAAGAAAATTATTCAAAACATTTAAGAGAGTGAGAATGAAAAGTAAACCTTGACTAACTGAATGAAAGCCCTCTCCCAAGCCACAGCCTTCCCATTTTCATTGCCTGCATCACCAACCTCATTGTTGACAGGATATGTAATAATGAAAGCTGATGCCTGGCCAGCAAATAGTGTCAGATGACAAACAAGCATTATATTCATTCTTGTAAAAGTAGAAGAGCATTTACATCAGAATAGTTGCTTCCGGAAAATCCTCCTAACACTGTGCCTGGATCAAGCGGTGCATGGAAAGAACTTCTGCAAGTTTCTTCTGAAGAATAATGCTGAGAATTTCAACCAGAAGGCAGCATACCTCAGAGAAAATTATATTTAAAGATACAAAAAATGGAGATTAAATTATGCACACCACAGAACTTTGAAATAATTTTCGACCTAAAAACATTCTGCACCCGAGAGTATATTGATAATATTGGAGAAGTGTCATGCAGATATTAAATGCAGTAATATTTTGGTAGATGATTTCGATATAATTATAGTGCCAAAAAAAAAAAAAATCACAGACATTATATCCACAAAAACCAGGAAAACTCACCTCAAAACAATATACAGCATGTTGTACACCACCATAATCATCATATCTCTTTTGATCCATTTTGAAATACTGAGAAAAAAATTATTTATATAATCATGTGAATGATGCAGGAGTTTTTGAAGGAAAAAAAAAAAGGAAAACAACACACATGCGCGAACATGCATGCATGAAGTGAGATTTCATCATGCTAATCAAACAAATACTTTTGCAATCCAAACCGTTACACAAAAAAATTTCTAAGCATTACCACAAGCCTAATCCAATGCTAAAGTTTAATATGTAGAAAAAAAGAAATTAAATAAACCACCTCAACGGGTGTGATCAAGATATCAACCATTCTAGGAGCTTGGCTGTCTGCAGGATGCAGGATTCTGTCTCAGTCAAACCAACGCTGCTTAAATGGAAACCTAAAATCAAACCAGAGCCAAGAGACTTCTAGTAAACATAGTTATATTTAACAACTATTTCTGCTAAATATGTAAATAGTGCATCACTTCCGTAAAAATATTTATCACGTTGTTCTAGAATTCACAGAAAGTATTTAAGAAGAGGATCTAACGGGAAGATGTTGGGGAAGGTGAAATGATATAGAATATGTGAAGTTTATAGAGGTTGGATGGGCGAAATGGCAGGTCGGCTCCTGTCTGGGAGGAAGAACAGCAAAGGAGTGGATGGTAGACGGCTTGGGTGATTATGTGAACATTAGTTCCACCACTCGGTCCATTTAAGATACAGAGTCACCACTTTGAGAGGAAGAACTGACAACACTCCAAAGTTGAGAAAGCAGTGAAAATATCTCCAAATAGCTAAAACCAGGAATTACAGCATATTTATTGGTTCCAAGCAAATTAATCCTAAAGGAAATCTAATTAAAGGGTGAAACGGTCCAGAATGGATCGATTCTCACATCCCAGACTCCCACGCGGGGTCTGACATGAGGGCAGTTTGCATCACGAGATGCCCACATCAAGTTACTTATGAAAATTTTCATTATACGCGAGTCAAGTCAGCTATTGCATTTCAAGATTTGCATGCCAAGACATTTGTCCTAGCCTACCATATTGCTCTTTGGCCCAATTATCATGTCTAAAATAAACCTATAAAATATCATTTAAACATGATAAAAACAAAAAGAAATTTTGTAGAGGAAAAAAAATTTAATTTGGTGAGTGTCAAGCAAAGCTGTGAACTTCAAGATTTGACAGCCGACACATTGATCATTGCCCCCCACCCCCACCCGGGCCCCATTGTGCACTTTGGTCAACTTATCCTTGAAGACAAATAAAGTCCATATCCTCCTTGAATATCTTAAACTACCAGACGTAGTGCTTCGGCAGCTAAATTGAAGCGTCTAGAAAACTTTTAGTAGCTAACAAACTTACAGATTACGAAAATGAATGTCGTTAGCNTTGAATATCTTAAACTACCAGATGTAGTGCTTCGGCAGCTAAATTGAAGCATCTAGAAAACTTTTAGTAGCTAACAAACTTACATATTACGAAAATGAATGTCGCTAGCGTTTTACTAATGTGTCCCTTCATTGGGGGTCTAATTATGTTGGACTTGTTAGTTCTAAATTGCTAAATGGTGTGACTATGATCAATAGATTTTGATAGCCTCAAGATTAGGAGGATTATTATTTCAGCCCATTTCTATGCCTTTATTGTTGATCAATCGTTCTCATAAGTCATTTATCCTTCGTCTCTATTCCTAAATGTTTACATAACTTCCATGCACAAATTTATGCTTTGCTTTTACATATGCAACTATTAACGCTAATAGTATCACAACCGGCCCAGGATTTAGAATTAACTAAGGCGGAAACAAACAGTCGGAGTATGAAATTAAAGGTTGTGGTTGTTTGAAGAAGTAGTTGTAAAGTTATTACATTAAAAAAAAAATTATTTTAAAAAAGTTGTGGTATATTTTATATTCAAAATATCATACTGCAATTTTCTGGCAGTCACAACACTTTAATAGGTCAAGTTGAAAAAAAACAGTTTTCTACCATATAAATTTTAAAAAAGTGGCAAGAGAGCAGTTCCCCAAACAGAACTATGGTAGCTGCCTGAAAAGCAAAGCTGACAAAAAAATGTCGCAAAAAAACCCTAAGTCTTCTATTACTCTATTTCATCACTCATAGTTTAAATATCCACATATTAATTGAAAGAACCACTAAATGAAGCAATTAAATTGATCAAATAAAAAGTTATCTTTCAGGTTGTTGTCCTTTCATTCTAAAAACATTATCTCCTCTAGCATTCATCTTATTCAAAAATTTAAGCTTGAAAAAAAATATTATAACAACATAATAAGTGAAGTAATCACAATTTTAAAGTTTATGTTGGTTTCTCCTAATACATGCTGGAAAATCATATAATAATTTATAGCATATACTCATAAAGGTTTGCTCGTGGAAGAAATGTAGAGTTTTTACATGCAATTTCTTTTACTTTATTTTGCAAGATTTAATCCCCTAAACTTTAATATAATTTATACTCTTAACTTTCAAATTTGTGTTATAAGCACCGTCAAAACATAACGTAACGCACTCATGACTGATATTATCTTATCGGCACAATGATTCGTGATTTAAATTACACGATTGTCGAAGGTGGAAGGATGTCTATTAGCCCCAAGTCAATATTCTCCCCTCAGCACAACGGTTAAAGATCTAAACAAGACAATTGTATGGGGTGGTGGAATAACATCTATGTGTGTGAGTAAGTTAGTGTTCATATCTATAGCAAAAGGATGTAAACTCCTCCACTTAGCATGTATATACAAACATATATAAACTATTTCATTTTTCATAACATATAATCTTTCTTATCATACAATTGCATTCATCTACAAATGAATAAATGTACTTTTATTGGGATCAAAATAAGATGCAATAATATAATAATTTCACAAGTAAACCATTATGTAACTATTTAATGTAGAACTCCCAACGTGCATACTTTTAAAGGTCATATAGTAATCAGATATTTTTCTAGGAAAACTAATATAAAACTATTTATGCAGCAATGTTAACACACATATTTATCATGCAAATTTTTCATATTTAATAATATGAAGAAGCTGTTGTAATTTAAATCTAATTGAACTAGAACATAGACGAAAACAAGCATGCATTTAGAGATAATATTATTGAAATATAAAAATATAATCACCCGCCTCAAGATAATTAATTTAAATCTAATTGAACTAGAACATAGACGAAAACAAGCATGCATTTAGAGATAATATTATTGAAATATAAAAATATAATCACCCGCCTCAAGATAATTAGTTTATCTCTTTCTCCTTCAAATTTACTTTTCTTCTAGCAAGCTAATGATCATGATCCGTCAATTCTTTCAATTCATAAGTTCTTCAACATTAGATTTTTGAAATTAAATATTCATATTAATATTAATATTAAAAAACATTAATTTAAATATTACTTGTGAATATAAAGCCTTAACCTTCCATTACTTCCACAAACTCTTCTCGCCAATCCAAAATATTTTTCTTCCTATTGATATTGAATCCTAATTAAATACTTAAAAGTGAAATTAAATAATGAATTTAAAACTTAAAATTAAAACCTTACCTCCTCATTTTTTGTCTAATCACATCGGTACCTAATCTAACATTCCTTTCACCTCTTACTATAGTCACAACTTCTTCCAATCCCTTCTCTTATGCTTCCTAATAATAATTGACATAATCTCTTATTAAACTATGAGTGTGAATCATATAAAAAAAATATAAAAATATCTCAAGAAAAAACAAACCATAACCTATTACATAACTCGGTTTGGTTCTCCCCTTGGCCTGGATGCAAACAAAACTAAAGCTGCTCAACTCCCTTCTCCCGCACGCAAGGGCTTCCTCTCTTCCTGCAAGATGCACGAACTGGCCGTTTCTTCATCCCGCAGGTGGTGTTGCTCAATTTCCCTTTTCTTCCTGGTTGCTCGGGTTGGTTCTCCCTCAACTTCTCTTTCTTCTTCATGCTAGATCCACTCAATTGGACCCTCCAGTAGCTCTTCTCCTTCAGCTAGGTTTTGCGCCGCTGCCTTCTCCTCTTCTCCTTCTTATTATTCTTCTTCTTTGTTCTTCTTCGATTAGGGCACAAACTTCTTCCTCTGTTCTTCTTCCTAACGGCTTCTTATCTTACTCCATTTCTCTCTCTCACCCTCACTTCCTCTGTCTTCCTATTTATCTTTCGTACAATTATTTCGTTTGTGTGGAATGAAGGAAACAAGGGAGATAAGCTTCATTTTGATTTCCCACGAGCATCATGTCTTTTTTTTTTATTATTGTGAAATGTTACAGATAAATATTTTTTTACATACGGTTATTACAAATAAGGGTGTTCATATGGTGCTCTTCCACTGGATTGAAACACAAATATTGGTTGTGCAAGACTAGTTAGGCCTATTATCGAAGTCTTAAAATGAATTTCAAAACTTTTTTGTCCCCTTCAAACTATATGTAGTTTAATCCTTGATAGCCAGGGCAAATAAAAAAACTAGCAATTGCACCAGATTTATTTTAGAAAAGTGCAACTATTTATAAGAGAGAGAGAGAGGAGTTCCTATAAATTAAGGCACTTTCTGCAAAATAATCAAATGAAAAATATGAATCATGCAACATTTACCTGAAGGACACTTTGCGTGGCGCAGTTATCATCTAGAGGTTTCATGCAAATATCACCAAGAAACACCTTACTTCCAGAATAATTTGCATGCAATGTATCAACCTGACTATCAAAATAGAGTAAGGAATCATCACAATAGATAGGTAGATAGAGACTTGGAAGGTGAAAGTTTGCATAAATTGGTATACCTTCTTTTGCAATTCAAAGAGTAACTTCAGATTTTGATCAGTTACAATGCTGGGTGCCATGGCATTTTTAGAAAGAGGAAGAGTAGCTAATAAAAGCTGCAATAAGAGCAGTTAATATCTATAATATGAAATCGAACTAACATATAAGTGAAGGAAAAATATAACCCAGCCTTTCAAAGCAGTAGTTTTTTCCCGAAGCCATTATCTATAATGAAATTAACTACCTCTGCTTTAAGGTTTATGCCAGCCTAAGTGGTCCAAATTGAAGGTGCAATGACGTGATATTGCATGGTTTCAATTGAACTTAAGATTGCTATATTAGTGTCGTATAGTTTCCACATGGAATCTTTAGTATAGAAGATGACTAGTAAACAATGTTCTAATTATAATTTAATCAAGTAATGATTGGCTTACAAAAACAGCTCAATATAATAAAAATTTTAAGGATGACATGTTAATCATCAATATTAATTATCAGGAACAAAAAATGGAATTTATAATAATTTATTGGTTTAGAGAAAACGATTACATATTTGAGAGTTTATAGGCAGACCTGTTCAATTCTGTAAAAAGGTGCAAGATGAAAGTCGAAAAAGTGTTTATCCTCTGCAGCCTTACTACCATGGCTCACCCAAAGCTGCAACAGGTAAGAATGAAATTAGAAGTACATAAGTATCTTTTGCAGGAGAAAGGATTCAGGTCTGATACCGCAGTTAACCCAAAAGGAATAACATAACGCAAAAATTATTGATGAAATTTCAAAGAAATTACAATAAGAGTTTTTAAAGCAGGAAATAAATAACACAAAGCACAACTGAGCCTAAGGGCGAGGTCAACGATGGTGAATCATGTCAGATGGCTGTGGCAAGGTGGTCTAGTAGTCTGGGGCAAGAGATAGAATAGCTGAGAGGGGAAAGGATGGCAGGTTCTGGAGGCAAGAAGGAAAAGTGTGGCGGGGGCAGTAGGAGTAGATCAGGCGGTCGGCAGCAGNTAGTATATAAATATCTTTTGCAGGAGAAAGGATTCAGGCTGATACCGGAGTTAATCCAAAAGGAATAACATAACGCAAAAATTATTGATGAAATTTCAAAGAAATTACAATAAGAGATTTTAAAGCAGGAAATAAATAGCACAAAGCACAACTGAGCCTAAGGGCGAGGTCAACGATGGTGAATCATGTCAAATGGCTGTGGCAAGGTGGTCTAGTAGTCTGGGGCAAGAGATAGAATAGCTGAGAGGGGAAAGGATGGCAGGTTCTGGAGGCAAGAAGGAAAAGTGTGGCGGGGGCAGTAGGAGTAGATCAGGCGGTCGGCAGCAGATGTCACGATCCGGCACTATGCTTAGAATTAACTAAGGTTGAAATTGTCGTCAGACGGTATTAAAATTATATTTTACATTTCACAAAATATTTCAGACATCCAATAGATATAGAAGAGCCACTAATCCACAAAGTGCAATAAAATCTAAACAACAAGAAATAACATCTGTAGACAACAATCTCAAATCAACATATAAATTATCTATATATAGAAGTAAACATAAGAAAATTAAAATCACAACACAAACTAATACTTATTAGCTGTAGTTCTCCTTCTATAAAACAAATTTCTCTTACCAAATATATCAACCTAAAGTTTTTCTTCTCCTGAAAGAAAATATTAATTGCGACTATAAGTATGATTTAGTGAGTAATTATAATCTATAATATGTATTAAATTAATATGTTACGCTGTGCTTGAATGACCAAAAGAAAAAAGCAGTTCATTGATTTATAAAGCCTTGAACTTTCACTTTGATTTTATCATATTTACCATTTTAACATCTTTAATAGATATAACAAGATTACCGTCATGCCCGAAGGCATCCTCAAAAATATGTCTGAAAACACCCTCAAAATGTATCTAAAGGTACCCTAAAAAATATATCTAAATGTACCCTCAAATTACATCTGAAGGTGCAATTTTATTATTTCCTATAACATGCAAGGGTATATCGCATCCACTGTCAGTATCATTTGGAGGTAATCATAGATAACTTAATCATTTACCTAACATTTCATATCAATTAAATTTTTTAAAATCATGTCAATTATTTCATCTTATTTGTGATATCATTTCAGACTTTCAAAATACCATACATCAATGAAATATATGTTTTAAACTATTTAATAAAGCAATTATTTATTTAAAAAATATTAATTTAATGCATAGAAGAAAATAATCACTCGCCTTTACTTTTAAGAGATCTCTGAAATAGTTTAACCCTTCACTAACTTATTTGGACAATCACTTATATTAAATGAATGTGCATATCATTTGATAAGAATCCTATTCTTAAAAGAAATACCTAATATATCTATCGGCCGTTATTTTTTGAAGGGATGATGATTTTTTGTAAAAAGAATGAAAAATAGTTTTAATATAAATATGATTTTTGAAAATAACATTTTAGTTTAAAATAGATGAGACCAAACGAGTCTCACATATTGAATAGTTTAAATGTTTGAACGCAATACTACAAGTAATACACTATTTCGAATGATAAGCATACCACTTGACAGTAGGTTCAACCACCTAAACTAAGGAGTTTGTGACATCTGCTTAGTCTGTGAAACTTTTTATATGAGACCAACAAGTTTCTCTATCTAATATGAGGATTAGATAGAGTTTATTTTACCTGAGTTTCAAGTTCCTTATAGAGGCAAACCCCTATAGTTAATTACATTTTAACTCTCGATTAAGATCAGTAGTTCTTCCTTCAAGATTTCTAAGTTTAGGCTTCCAAGATTAGACGCGGGAAAATCAAATGAGAATGACTTAAATGGGAACAATTATTTTAAGGAATCCAAAGGAATGAAAAGTATGAAATATCACAGATCCAGTAGAAAACATGGTGACTTCTCAACCATCCCATTGTTTGGCTTTACTTTGAAATAATGTTATTCAATGTTTAATCCTGCAATTTATTTTTAGAATTTAGAACTTAAATTCACACGATATCTGATTGTGCAAATGACATAAAAATATATGAGGATTTACACCGTACCGGACGGTAACCTCAGAATCTTAGAAGTGTTAGGACTTATAATTACACAACAGGGTTGTGTAAAAGCCTAAAAATAAGGCGAGGATTTACATTTTGCTAAGCAAACTGCATTGAAGTCCTATGGGTTTTTATTTATTCTACAGAAAGGTTTAGCTGATGTGAACTTGTTGTACTGTTGCAGATCTTCATCCTCCATCCGCTACATTTTGGTAGTGCTACCCACGAAGACTTGTTCCATGTCCCATGTAGTAGTAGTTTCAAGTTTAATGTCTTATATGTGACTTTGCAATATTGTTATTTGGTGACTTACTGTTGTATATCTCCTAAACCAGGCTATATCCTAAAGGTTTTGTAGTTAACTTAAAGCATGCATAAACAAACTATGTTATAATGAATAACAGTAAATGAAAACAGTATGTGCGGTAAATAAAAACAGTATAGGTAAATGCAGTAAAGTGCTATAAATGTACTATAAAATTTGGGTACTTGAGTTTCTTGTTATTGTTGCACATTTAAATGGGATCAACGTCGCAGGTAACAATATAGTAGAGAAATTCAGCTAGCAGGACAAACATGTGTTTATGTATAACAGAATAAATGACGGAGTGGCACATGGAAAGCCCTGAGAAAACTGAAATCGACCCACAGAGACTAGAAACAAATCGTAGAAAAAAAGACAAACAAATAAAATAAAACACATCACATATAAAGGACCAAGGTGGGTGATTTATATGTGACATTGGGGATATCCCCAATTCCCATGAAGATTTAAGTATAAGGCTCAAGCTCAAATCACGGAACATTGGGTTTCATTTTAGGTCAAGTTATGAAAAGAATTTCATTATTTGATTTAATTAAATCAGTCATGAACCACAGTCTAGTGCATACCTTGTCTATTGCTTTAACTAACTTGTGAATTAGGGTAGTGCCTAGTTTCAGCGATTATTTGAAAATTAGGTAGATGAACTATCACCTAAGGTGTGCACCTAAAATCTAGAAGGCCTACACTTTAACTTGAGCTTGAAGTATTTTAAAAGTGTTATGTCATCAATTAAGTGTTTTCCAACTAATCATCGAGCATCTTTACATCAAACTTAGCTCACTATTCGACTCTTAAGACCTAGGGGGTAAACCTATAATTTTAGCAGAAAAGTTCATGAAATGTGCTTCAATCCTAATTAAAATAATTGGGCTTAAGTCTAACCAATGTCTATTTATCTTTCAATTCATGCCCCTGACTCTTGAATTATTTAAGCTCTTACTTTTGCTCAATTCTCAACAATTCTCACAATTACAATTTTATCTTTCTTATGTAAAAAAATAGTGAATGGTTGGCTATCTTATTTTCCCTTTAAATTTCAATCATCTTAACAGACTAAGTATCATTTTTTTTTATTCCCTACGCTTTCTTTTTTTTTTATTTTTTTAAGGCCGTAAATCAATCCTGAAAATAATTAAATCAGAAATTCTTATTTTTAATTTAATCATTGTAAAAAAAATCAACGAAAAATGAGAGGCCGATCCACTTCTAAAAAAATCAGCTAAGCAAGGGACAAAACCGTAAGTGAATCAGCCTAAAGGCATTTTTAAATGCCCAAATCGATGTATAAAAGCCTCAAAATGCAACTTAAACCTTAACGAATAAGGCCTCAAAATGCAACTTAAACTTTAATGAATAAAGCTTCAAAATACAATTTAAACCTCACTAAAGAGGGCCTCAAGTGCAGCCCAATCATGCTTCAAAACAATGCTCAAAAGCTGCTNATCACAAAAATATTTCAAACACCGGCACTATGCTTAGAATTAACTATGGTTGAAATTGTCGTCAGACGGTATTAAAATTATATTTTACATTTCNTCGGCAGCAGATGTCACGATCCGGCACTATGCTTAGAATTAACTATGGTTGAAATTGTCGTCAGACGGTATTAAAATTATATTTTACATTTCACAAAAATATTTCAGACATCCAATAGATATAAAAGAGTCACTAATCCACAAAGTGCAATAAAATTTAAACAACGAGAAACAACAATCTCAAATCAGCATATAAATTATCTATATATAGAAGTAAACATAAGAAAATTAAAATCACAACACAAACTAATACTTATCAGCTGCAGTTCTCCTTCTGTAAAAAAAAATTCCCTTACCAAATATATCAACCTAAAGTTTTTCTTCTCCTAAAAGAAAATATTAATTACGACTATAAGTATGATTTTGTGAGTAATTATAGTCTAATATGTATTAAATTAATATGTTATGTTATGCATGAATGACCAAAAGAAAAATACAGTTCATTGATTTGTAAAGCCTTGAACTTTCACTTTGATTTTATCATATTTACCATTTTAACATCTTTAATAGACATAACAAGATTACCGTCATGTCCGAAGGCATCCTCAAAAATATGTCTGAAAACACCCTAAAAATGTATCTAAAGGTACCCTAAAAAATGTATCCTCAAATTGCACCTGAAGGTACAATTTGACCATTTCTTATAACATGCAAGGGTATATCGCATCCACTGTCAGTATCATCTGGGGGTAATCATAGATAACTTAATCATTTACTAAACATTTCATATCAATTAATTTTTTTAAAATGTACATTCACATGTCAATTATTTCATCTTATTTGTGATATCATTTCACTTTTAAAATATCATACATCAATGAAATATATGTTTTAAACTATTTAATAAAACAATTATTTATTTAAAAAATATTAATTTAATGCATAGAAGAAAATAAGCACTCGCCTTTACTTTCAAGAGACATCTGAAATAGTTTAACCCTTCACTAACTTATTTGGACAACCACCTATATTAAATGAATGTGCATATCATTTCATAAGAATCCTATTCTTAAAAGAATACCAAATATATCTGTCGGCAGTTATTTTTGGAAGGGATGATGATTTTTTTTGTAAAATATGAAAAATAGTTTTAATATAATTATGATTTTTGAAAGTAACATTTTAATTTAAAATAGATGAGACCAAACGAGTCTCACATATTGAATAGTTTGGATGTTTGAACGCGATACTACAAGTAATACACTATTTCGAATGATAAGCATACCACTTGACAGTAGGTTCAACCACCTAAACTAAGGAGTTTGTGACATCTGTTTAGTCTATGAAACCTTTTATATGAGACCGACAAGTTTCTCTATCTAATATGAGGATTAGATAGAGTTTATTTTACCTGGGTTCCAAGTTTCTTATAGAGACAAACCCCTATAGTTAATTACATCTTAAATGACTGGAGTCACTTAAGAAAACTCTCGATTAAGATCAATGGTTTTGCCTTCAAGATTTCGAAGTTTAGGCTTCCAAAATTGGACACGAAAAAATCAAATGAGAATGGCACAAATATGAACAGTTATTTTAAGGAATCCAAAGGAATGAAGAGTAGGGGATATCACAGATCCAGTGGAAACGCTGGTGACTTCTCAACCATCCTATTGTTTGGCTTTACTTTGAAATAATGTTATTCAATGTTTAATCCTGCAATTTATTTTTAGAATTTAGGAATTACATTCACACGATATCTGATTGTGCAAATAACCTAAAAAAAATATGAGGATTTACATTGTACCGGACGGTAACCTCAGAATCCTAGAAGTGTTATGACTTATAATTACACAATAGGGTTGTGCAAAAGCCTAAAGATAAGGTGAGGATTTACATTTCGCTAAGCAAACTACATTGAAGTCCTATGGGTTTTTATTTATTTTACAGAAAGGTTTAGCTGATGTGAACTTGTTGTACTGTTGCAGATCTTCATCCTCCATCCACTACATTCTGGTCGTGCTGCCCACGAAAACTTGCTCCATGTCCCATGTAGTAGTAGTTTCAAATTTAATGTCTTATATGTGAATGTTCAATATTGTTATTTGGTGACTAACTGTTGTATATCTCCTAAACCAGACTATATCCTAAAGGTTTTGTAGTTAACTTAAAGCATCCATAAACAAATTATGTTATAATGAAGAATAGTAAATGAAAACAGTATAAGTGCGGCAAAAAAACAGTATAAGAAAATGCAATAAAGTGCTATAAATGTACTATAAACTTTGGCTACCTGAGTTTCTTGTTATTGTTGCACCTGTAAATGAGATCAACGTCGCAGGTAACAGTATAGTAGAGAAATTCAGCTAGCAGGACAAATGTGTTTATGTATAACATAATAAATGACGGAGTAGCAGATGGAAAGCCCTGAGAAAAACTAAAATCGACCCACAGAGACTCAAAACAAATCATAGAAAAAAAAGATACACATAAAACAAAACACATCACATATAAAGGACTAAGGTGGGTGATTTATATGTGACATTGGGAATATCCCCAATTGCCAGGAGGATTTGAGTGTAAAGCTCAAGCTCAAATCATGGAGCATTGGGTTTCATTTTAGGTCAAGTTATGAAAAGAATTTCATTAATTGATTTAATTAATCAGCCATAAACCACGGCCTAGTGCATACCTTGTCTATTGCTTTAACTAACTTGTGAATTAGGGTCGTGCCTAGTTTCAGTGACTATTTGAAAATTAGGTAGATAAACTCTCACCTAGGGTATGTACCTAAAATCTAGGAGACCTACACTTTAATTTGAGCTTAAAGTATTTTAAAATGTTATGTCCTCAATTAAGTATTTTCCAACTAATCCTCGAGCATCTTTACATCAAACTTAGCTCAATATCCGACTCTTAAGTCCTAGGGGGTCAACCTATAGTTTTGGCAAAAAAGTTTGTGAAATGTGTTTCAATCCTAATTAAAACAATTGGGCTTAAGTCTAACCAATGTCTATTGATCTTTCAATTCATGCCCCTGACTCTTCAATCATTTAAGCTCCTACTTTTGCCCAATTCTCACAATTACAATTTTATACTTCTTATGTAAAAGAAATATTGAATGATTGGCTACTCTATTTCTCCTTTAGATTTCAATCATCTCAACAGACTAAGTATCAATTTTTTTTATTCCCTCCCTTTCTTTTTTTTATTTTTTTTAAGGCCGTAAATCAACCATGAAAAAAATTAAATCAAAAATTCTCATTTTTAATTTAATCATTGCAAAAAAAATCAACGAAAAATTGGAGGCCGATCCACTTCTAAAAAAATCAGCTAAGGGACAAAACCGCAAGTGAATCGGCCTAAAAGCGTTTAAATTCTTTCAAAACAAAGATCAAATCAACCCAAAAATGTGCGCAAATGCCTCCAAAAATCAGCACTTAAAAATGTCCAAATCAATGTATAAAAGCCTCAAAATGCAACTTAAACCTTAACGAATAAGGCCTCAAAATGCAACTTAAACTTTAACGAATAAAGCTTCAAAATGAAATTTAAACCTCACTAAAGAGGGCCTCAAGTGCAGCCCAATCATGCTTCAAAACAATGCTCAAAAGCTGCTTNACTAGCAATTGCACCAGATTTATTTTAGAAAAGTGCAACTATTTATAAGAGAGAGAGAGAGGAGTTCCTATAAATTAAGGCACTTTCTGCAAAATAATCAAATGAAAAATATGAATCATGCAACATTTACCTGAAGGACACTTTGCGTGGCGCAGTTATCATCTAGAGGTTTCATGCAAATATCACCAAGAAACACCTTACTTCCAGAATAATTTGCATGCAATGTATCAACCTGACTATCAAAATAGAGTAAGGAATCATCACAATAGATAGGTAGATAGAGACTTGGAAGGTGAAAGTTTGCATAAATTGGTATACCTTCTTTTGCAATTCAAAGAGTAACTTCAGATTTTGATCAGTTACAATGCTGGGTGCCATGGCATTTTTAGAAAGAGGAAGAGTAGCTAATAAAAGCTGCAATAAGAGCAGTTAATATCTATAATATGAAATCGAACTAACATATAAGTGAAGGAAAAATATAACCCAGCCTTTCAAAGCAGTAGTTTTTTCCCGAAGCCATTATCTATAATGAAATTAACTACCTCTGCTTTAAGGTTTATGCCAGCCTAAGTGGTCCAAATTGAAGGTGCAATGACGTGATATTGCATGGTTTCAATTGAACTTAAGATTGCTATATTAGTGTCGTATAGTTTC
>JXCR01133121.1:38553-95469 GCA_002079205.1 Phalaenopsis hybrid cultivar
AAAAATGAACTGAGGCGCCTAAGCACCCAGGATTCGCGCCTATGCGCCAGAGAGCCATGCCTAAGCACCAGGNAAAATCATTGAAATGAATTTATTTCTTGTAAGTATAAAAAGGTAAAGCTTCAATGTCAAATATTGCAAACAAATAGGAATTCAATGGCCTTAGAACTCCTCTAAAAACAAAACTTGTATTTCTTCCAAAAAACAGCGAGATGGTGAGCGAAGAAAAGCTCCTGAACCTATTCCAATCCAACAATAGTGGATATCAAGTAGTATTTCATAGGCGTCTCTTCCATAACTTAAGCAAGGAAAAGCAAACAAGTGAAAAATGGCCACCACCATACCACGCATGCTCAACATTTCATATTTAAGAGACCAAACTTTCCAAATAGAACACAAAAAATTTCAGATTTTTGCAAATGTAAAGCTTTGAGATTTTCCAAATTTTTTCAAATAGAACATTTAAAGCTTTCAGATTTAGCAAATGGACCACGCAAACATTTCAGATTTTGCAAATACACCACCCAAACATTTCAGATTTTGCAAAAGAACAAGGCAAAGTTTTTTTAGATTTTGTAAAACAAGCCACTAAACCATTTGGATTGCATCAAAAATACATTTTACCTCAACCTAACACTGTGGAATGTACCTCTCAAGCATAGGCAATGTGGCTACAAGTAAAGAGAAGAGGGGTTACAAACTACTTCCCCAAGCATTGCAAAACTGCTGCCCAAGTAAAGAGCCAAGAACCCAACATTTCAAGCCTACAAAAGAACCTCTAGGGGCCCTCCCCAAACCAACAAGGTTTAGCCCAAATAGACACGTCTGAAACTACCAAATAGTGCTCAGATTTTACCAAGACAGCTAGCAAGTAAAGGATCTTCTAAATAGGCACTCCAACATTCCAAAGAAAATACAACTAACATAGGTAAAAGAGAAGCATCAATATTTATAAAGCATGAATGTGAGATTTAGCTCCTCCAAACTACCATGCTGCTTTTTCTTACACATGCCATGCTACCATTTGTGATTATGAAGTGGTTAAAAAAGCAAATATCAAAGCTAAGAAATTAATTGAATGAAGGCAAAGTAACAAGCCCTATCAAACCTCTCCATACCAAGGCTAGCCGAAACATCCCCCCACCTTTCTTCCCTTCCTTTTTTTTGAAAAAAAAAAACAAAAAAAAGCCAGCTTAATGCCCCAATCCAAGCAACGCGTCACATTTTAACATGCATAAAACCGTGCATTAGAGTTAGGAAGCAGGAGAATACCACACCCGTGCACATGCACCTCATAAAGATGCAAACCCCCAAATCAACCAAGTGGAACACATTAAGCCCAAAGAAGCTTTAGTAAAAGAAAGTATAGCATGATATTCAAAGCTTCAACCTAAAATGTGATACCAAAACCATATGTATTTGATGCCATTTTCAATAAAATAAGAGATTGTAGAGCTTGCAACAAGAAGGGAAAAGAGACACTAATAGGCTAGTTAGTTAAACTTTGCCACAAAAAGAACTTCCAACAAACATGAATGCCAAACCATGAACCAAAATGTTTTTATCTCAGTGGTCAAACAAATAACCAAGCAAAAGTATCGAGTGAACCAGCAAGGAGGCCAAGAAACCCAGCAAAAAGTCGAACAAACAAGGAGCTCGAGCGAACTAAAAATCCGGCAGCACCTCCCCCTTAAACAAAAATTTTCGGCCAACCTTGGTAGTCAAACACACAACCAAGCAAGAATATCGAGCCAACCATCACGAATACCGAGCAACCCAGAAAGAATACCAAGCCAAGCGATAGTGTCGAGCAACTGAACATGAAATTCACGCAAGACAATATTTTGGCAACACCTCCACCCTTCTTTTGAATTTTCGGCCAACCTCAAAGACCTCCCCAAGATGGGGTTTTTATAGCAAAGATAGGAGAAAACTCACCTTGACCTACCAGTGGAGAGGTGGTCGAATCAGGTAAAGAGAGAGGAGAAATGCATTTAAGGAAGAAGAAATGCGGCCAAGGGCAGAGGAAGGGTCGGGCACGTGGCAGGCACGCGATTGGCGAGCCGTTCGGTCGAGTAGCTCAAGCAGAAGAGGAGAAGTCAAACGATGGAGAGCTCGCGATTGAACCAGGAGACGCCCGAGCTAGGGTTCTGCTTTGGTGCAGCCGATCGCGGGAGAGGAGAAGGCGATCGTGCAGCAGGACCAAGCGAGGAGAAGAGGGATCGGGGTTGGTTAGGCTCGTGCGAGACAGAAGAGTGTACTTGGGTTGCGAGTCTACGTGCGTGAGTGGGATTAAGTAGGATCTTATTATTATTATTATTATTATTATTATTATTATTATTATTATTATTATTATTATTATTATTATGTTAATATTTGAAAATCTCGATTTGTGCATTTTCGCTCGTGCATGAAATCATAGCAAATTGGATGTCATTTCTAGATAACTTTGACGTTTCAGTCGCGTCGGCGCGGTTCGTTTCGTCATCCAATTTCATTTTGATAGATTTATCGATTTGCGTGTGATTTACATGTGTGTAGAATTATGACAATATGGGTGTCCTCCCTAGCTAAAAACGATGTCCCGGACGCGCCGGAGTAGTCCATTTCGTCATCGGGTGTTGTCTGGACAAATTCACATTTTTCACCCTGTTTAAGTTCAATTTTTGTCCGACTTTGCGCAACTTAGTGGATTTTGTGTGTGTGGGTGTATTGATAAAGTCATAAAGGGATTTCCCTAGGGCTTGAGATCCTATTGGGAACTTCTCTTTGATTTCCCACATTTTGGTCCTTAACCACTCGACCAAAAGATGATGGTTCGAGACCACCCAGGCGAGACACCGCAAGAAAAACGGGAAGTGGTTCAAATTTTTAAAAAGAGGTGGGTCCCAGCTCTAGTCCTCTAAGATAGTCGATAGGAAGCCTTAGAGCTAGATCCTATAATCTAAGAAGAGAAGAAATGACCTCAAAATGAGGTTGACAATATCAAATTACATAAATGACAAATAAGTAATTATACAAATTCTTACCTTAAAATTTTATATTTGCTTCCTTACACAGAATTCTCTCTTTTTATAACTAGAATTGATTCAGCCTCTAATCCTCTACTTTATCTGATTAAATTATAACATTTAACCAGTAAATCGATATTTCCCATCCAAGTAATTAATATAACCCTAACATACTTTACCAATAATTGTTCGACTCGATAGTCCATCCCAAGCAATCATCCACTAATAATACAACAACAACAAAGTCTTAATCCCACTACGTGGGGTCGGCTACATGAATCCTTTTTCTCCAATTATTGTGTCCTGTTAAGTGTCATATTTTCATTTAGTTCTAGTAAATTAAGATCATTTTTTATACAATAAGCCCAAGTTCCTATGTTCTACCTCTAATAATGTCTGATTTAAATTCATAAAATTTAATTATTAATATTACAATCTATTTAATTACGTTAATTTATATATGTAAAACTTAAAAGCATCTGATACTTAACTGAAGATTCAATCCCATACATGCGGCTCGCTTTTGGGTCATATAATATGCACGAAAGGTTTCGCAGATCCTTCCCTTCTTCCTCTTCTCCTTTGCTCCCGACTCATCCCCACATAACACGCGCAGGACCTACATCCTCTGCACAAGCTGCACACAAGGATCGTTGGCTTCGACGTAAATAGCACCTGCGATCTGCATCCTCCTCTTCCTCGACATGAGCATAGCACCAAAGTCTTCTTTGGCCTTGACTACCTCGTGGCTCCCTTATTCCTCTCGATCGCGGCTTCCTCTGCACACGAACGCGACATGACAAGCGATCGACGTCTCCATCTCCTTCCCCTGTAAGCAAGGATAGAAATGTCGCACGTTCCCTTCTTCCTCTTTCTTCTTTCAATCAGTTAGGGAATACACGAGATCTCTCTCCAAATCTCTTTACTCTCCCTCTCGATTTCTCGTTCAATGGTTCAAATGATGTAATACGACTCTTAAGTCGTAGCCGAATAGGTGCTTATCTTCGTGCCTATTTGAATTTTTATTAGTATTATAATTATTATTATTTCTTATTTAAAATTTTTGTTATTACTGCAGGGGAGGTGATGACGGGATCTATATCAGAGCCTGGGAAGTATGGGGAAGGGTTGCGACGGGTCTAAACAGTGTCTGGAGAAGGTGCGTCGATTTTGGACGGCCAGGAAGCAATGACAGCCTGTCTGGACCGGTCGGAGGGGACTATAGGAAGTGGCAGCCTACTATAATGGACTGGAGGAAGTTAGCTACAAGTAGGACTGTGGAGGACTAGGAGACAGCAGGAAGAGAAGGAAAGGGCAGAGATAATCACCACCTCGGACGAGTTTCAACCAGAATACCTTCTTGCCATCGGATACAGACCTCGCGATGAAGAAACGCCCGGACGCAGAAGTCAGAAATCAGCAAACAATAAAAAACTACTCTCTAAGAAAGCAGATCAACATATATATAATAGCTGATACTAAATGTAATAGAAAAGGAGAGGGATTGAATGGGAAGAGAATCTAAAGGAAAAGGAATATAAAAGAAAGGGAATAAAATAAGCAAAGGAGGTGGGTGGTATAATAGGAAAGGGAGAACCCTCACCCTTTGGCGACAAAGCTTCCTGGACCAATCAGGTAAGCCCTAAACTCCCTGGCTAGACTCGTTAGTCCAGCCCTTCCACCACAGCTGGGCTGCAGCAGGTAAACCACACGTCAATGACAAATAAAAAAGATATGAAAATCAACATGTGAAGGACAAACATAAAAAAACAATAAGAAGAAGAAGAATGCATTCAAACAAATGTGTGGAAATTGTTGGACAATTAGAGATGTGTGGTTACCATTGTTCTTGAAGTTGAAGGACCTCAACTTCAACTAGAGTAAATAAGAAGATACAAAAAAGTTTGTTCATCGCATTATATATCTCGGATAAAACACCAAATTGGAATTGAGTAGGAATAGTGGAAAGAGCAATAACTAAAGGAGTAAAGCAGTAAAAAATACTTAGTGTTCAAAATGGGCCTTGAACTATGACTGATAGGCAAATTCTTCTTAGTTAAAGATGAACTAGCAAAGAGATTTGCTCGCTGAGCCTCAACGCTACTGATAAAACACTCAAAAAAATGACAGTCGTAAAAGAAATGCCAAACAAATGGCACTTTTTAAGCCAAAGAGATCAAAAAGATCAAAGGAGAGACAAACATCTAGGAAAACAGACACATATATGATAAAAACAATAAAACGATCATAGAGACATAAATAAGAGGATTTAAATGTTTCAGTGTAGACTCTAAAATTCACTAGCATGTTTTGTTCAGATATTTCCAAATCAATTTTAGAAGATAAATTAATATTAGATAATATATTTCCCAGAGATTTTGCACAAATAGAGGACTTCAAGATCCCATTGGTGTAAACCTCTATAATGATTAATTTTGCACAGAGAGGGCTTCAAGATTTCCAATGGTGTAAACCTTTAACAGTTAATTGCTCCTCTCAATCAAAAAATTGAACAATTGATTAAAATTGTGTATAGGTTTTATGATATTTTGTTTTAGTAGCATCAATTTGATTTAGGAAAGAAAATGTACCATTTATAGCTCAAAGGAGATAGGGGTAAAATAGTGATGAATAAGATAAAGAAATTGTGCTTTTATCATTCCAAGTTATCATAAACATCTACTTAGTAGAATTTGTTGGCCCAACCTACTTAAATGAGCATTGTCAATAACCAAGGTTGCGTCGTCCAAGAGAAGCTGATAAATATGGCATAAGACTTTACCAAATTGGCCAATTTTAAGCTAGCCGGATTTGTGTCTTACCAAGTGCAATTTATGGTTCACAACTCATAGGATTATTCATTGGTATGAACAAGGCTTAGGCCATAATTCTAATACAATTATCATTGTAATCAAGTTCGTGAGAATATCCTTATGTGCAGTTCCAACTCTAGTTGTGCCAAAAAAGATGATTATTTATTCTAGCAAGACATACTTCGAAAGTATGTATGTCTTTTGGAGTTTGTTGAGATTAACGTGAGCATAAATTTTAAAGTGATATTGCCTCTGACACTACAAGTTAATGACTTGTTATGATGGTGGTAAATCGATTTCAAAAGCCTACAGAAAAGAGGAAGAACCTCTGTCTTAGTAGGGGAGTATAACGCAGAATCATCCACAAAATTATGAGATCGGCATGAAAGGAGCAACCGTCAAATGTTTTCATCTTTAATAGTTGAACGAGGAGACGAACAGGGTCCATTTCTTCGTACCATACAGCGAGAACAAGAGTGATTGTGTGCAGAAAAAATTTTAGGGATTTTTGATAAAAGGAAGAAGAAGAATCGTGCCAAACCAAAGTGGCGAAATCTCGTGCGTCTCATAGACGATCAATAGAGAATAAAAGGAAGAAGAGGAAGGGTCGCGGGTTAAACCCTAGCCGAGTCGAGCGGAGAGATCAAACACTTATATGGGATTAGAAGTGCCGCCATCCTGTGTGGGTTCTTGCGAAAGACAAATCCAAAGCAGAAGGAGAAGAATAGTTGAGTTGTTGCCTTTCTATGCAAGAGAAGGGGAAGAATTGAACGCCTCTAGTGCAGTTTCGAGCAGAAGAGAAATCTCGAGCATACTGTTCAAATTCGAACCGATCTCAAAGGAAGAAGGGAGGCATATCGTGTGGATGCGGAATTAAGGAGAAGGTGAGGCTTCGTGCAAAAAATTAGGTGAAGGGAGTGGCTTTGCTTGCAGAGGTTCAAGTAGAGAAGCATAAGACCGAACCTTGAAGTCGAGTGAGATGCATGCAAGTTAAGGGAGGACCGAACGAAGTTTATTATGACCCGACCCGGGGATTGGAATGAACCAAGACAGGATTAGACGGTTGAAAGATGAAAACTAAATTTTCTTTATTCAGTTACTATTAAACAGAAGAAAAACCCACTAATCAAATTAATTTAAAATAGTAAAATGAAATTTACTTCCTTACAGATTATCTTCGTCTTCCAAAAATATTTTCACTTCTATCACTCATTCTTTAATAACTTAATTAATCTGAAAAAAATTTTTTAAAAAAATGATGAGCTACAAAAATTCAGTAAATACACACACTCATAAACTACAATAATACAAGGGAAAAGAAAACAATATGCATGTCAGTTAAACTTTTAATAAATCATTATAAATATTTTAGATGTTATTCAATGAGTCTTACTATATAAATAGAATAACAATATTATTCTGTCTCTACAACTATCATAAGAGCAACGTCTAAAAACAAAACCACCTAAGCTACTTCAATATCAATATTAATTTCCTTATATGTGCACGGGTACCTTAGTTTTTTCGTACTAGTATCTTCAAGGGGTGACTCTTTCAAAGCCAAGTATTCAGACGTATTATAAAAATATTACCTCTTTAATAATAAATATTGCATTCTCATTTAGTAGTCAATATTATTATACAAGAGCCAGTGATAATTGAAACAAAACTGAGCACAGGTCATTATACAATATGAACAAAATTCAGTAAAGTCATAAATCATGTGTATGTGGGACGATAACAAATGCAATAAATACATTTAATTGAGAAGAAGCAAAATATTATCATAATATAAGAGCATGAGTATTCACATCAATGCCCATTAATTTGATATTTCGTTTTTCTTGACATCAATTATTTTAAATTGGAAATCTAACATAAACAAGATACTTATATTACCAAACTTTAATTTATTTATAATATTTATAAATTTAATAATTTGTATTAGTTATTACATTACGTTATTTAAGTATTAAATTTTGTTATTTACTTTGTGTAATTATGCTTATGTTTCCATTCAATAAAAATATATATTATATTATTATTATCAACATCATCATCACTTAATAAAAAACCACCCATACCCCTTTCTGCCACACGAAGGATCTCCCTCTATCTTCCTTGACGACGAGCTAGGAAACGGTCGAACACACCAGAGAATATCGCACGATGCTCCTCCCCGCTTCTGTGCATGAAGCTTCTCTTCTCGGCGCATCTTCCTTCACAGAACAGTGAACTCCTTCCTCCCTCCCGAAGTCAGCTCGGTCTTCTTCCTTCGCATGAGTCACTCATCGTCCTCTCTGTTTTCACAGAACACGGGAAGTTTGGCTTCGGCTCCCTCCCAAGCAAAGTCGCGGCTCGACGCAACAATGTTGCAATCTTCTTCTTTCCTCGAGCACAACGCATGGGCAGCAGCGTCGCTGCTTCTGGTAAGAAGACACGCAATCTTCTCGTTCTTTCTTCCTTTGCTCTTCGATCGCATGAACGAGAGCTCTTGCCTCTCACATCTATAGGACGAACTCGTCTGTTGGCTTCGGATCCCCTCGCTTCCTCTTCCCAACAGTTTTCTTCGGCTATCCAACCCTCAAATCGTCTCCCCTTTGCTCGACTATTCCCTTCCACTTCTTCAATTTTCTCGTTTCTTCTTCCTTGGTTACAGAAATAGGACATTACAAAATTAAAGGCTAGTTAGGATTTATTTATATTAATTTATGAATTTAAATGCATGTTTATATATGAGAAGTTAATAATAAGTTTAACTAATCATAAATTTGGAATCATGTAGGGAATAATTGGATTGATCCAAGAATGTCGGCAATATTGAAGGGTATAGTATTTCATTTATGTAAGTTATTTTAGATCACTAATAGAATGTTATTAAGTTACAATAAATTCTATGAAACAATCAAAGTGATTATAACTTGTCAAGTAGTTGAAATAAAAGATAAAAGGGATTGAGATCATTATTTGTGCAAAAGAAAAGGGGATAAGGAGGTAAGGCTTGAGTTTGCTTTAATTAAAAATGTTGAAAGAAAATTTTTATTTATCAGTATTTAATTATGAGAAAATGTAAAATATGATTTATAGGCAATATAACAAGTTAAATAATTTGGAAATAATCATTTCATAAGTGAGACCTTTTAAGGCAAAAGTGAGTTATTATTTTACTATCTGTATTAAATTAATGATTTATTTAAAAATGACTTGCTTTCTTATCTTAATAATTCATGTTTTTCTGATTATATGCTCATTGAAAATTAAAGGGAAAAGGGTAGTAGTTCAATGACTTTGAATTGATATAATAAATGGAAATGAAATATAAAGAATTAATTCAATGAGGATTTAGCAACTTATAGTACTAGTTGTGGGATGCTATCATACACGTACATGAAAATGTAAATGGAAATAGTAAAAATGTACTTTCAGATACAAAATTTTGGGAGTACCTATGGGTACAAACTTTCGATGGTATCTATGGGTACAACATTTAAGATACATTCGGGTATGCAGTAATTCTGATATGACTTCTTAAAAAGTTCAAAAGAAAAATACTTAAATTAAAACACGACGAGTTAATGTAAAATAAAAGCTTACGATTTGATTAATGATTGAATCATATTTCTTTTAAACATTCATGTATAACATTTGCATATTAATTTTTAAATCAATTCTCACTAAAAAAGAATCACTTATCTTCATTTTTTTAAATGTTGAAATCCGTGTTCCCATTGAATTAATTAAACTGAATGATACCGAAACTAGTTTGGACTTATCGAAACACAAAAGCAAAATTTTATTAATATAGAAATAGGGTTACAACACAAAACAAAAAAAGAAAAAACAACGACAGACCAATCCTCTGCTAGGGATCGGAAGAGAAGATCCGAGAGAGGGTGGCGTCGGCAGTGTAGTGAGGGTATGAGAAAGGGTTGGTGGTTGCGAGGTCGGTTAGGAAGGGGTTTGGCGTCGGTAGGTGGGTCTGAAGTGCCCGCTGGTGGTTGTACTGCAAAAATAGGCTTTAGAAAAATGGGCAGTAGGGTGTTTAGGGTGCAGTTCGGGTGGTTGGACAGAGGGGAAGGCTGCAGGGAAGGGGCGGCAGGGTGTTAGGGTGCAAGTCTTGTGACTGGACAGCAAGGGTAGACAATAAGGAAGGGCGACGGGGTGTTAGATTAAAGTATGGGGCGGCCGGCGGCAGAGAAGAGGGGAGAAGGGTAAGGGTAAAAGGAAAATACAACACCGCCTTAGAGTAGGATATAACCAGAGCACCACCACATCTCGAATACAACCTTAGAACAGAGAGAATCACTCCACACAGGAATTTGAAATCTACAAATTGAGCCTTAATTCTCTGATAACAGCAATATATAGACTTTTATTGGAGGAGAAAAAGGAAAGATGTGGGAAAGGAAACTCCCACACAAAAGGAAGGGGTGGGAATACTCAAGAAATAGTCAGTAAAGGCTTTCCAAAAGGGGAACAGCACATAAGAAGGGGCGGCTAAGGAGAGCAGTAGTCCCGCCCCCTCTACAAAGCTCTCGAAGCCCCCTTCTCCGGAACTTGCGAACTCTCTATCTAGATCAGTCCACAGGCTTGCGATCACAATTTCTAGTTGGTTCAGTTGGTCGGTGTTTTTAACTCCCCGCTTCAGGGGCGCCTTTAAGTGCCTCGCAACACTGATATTTGGTAGTGCTACCCAAAGACTTTAACGAAGACATGTCTTAGATTCAACCTAGCTCTGAAACTAGTTCATCGTGACATAAATCCCAAAAACAACTCTTTTTAGATTGTCAAATCATAAAATAGAGCAACCAAAAAAAACTAGCACCACACACAAATATGATGATGAAATAATAAAGCGGTCAGAGGCAAATCAATGTTTATACCAAATCCCTTCCATGAAGAAATAGGTCGGGGAGAGAGAGGAGGATATCTCTTCTCAAAGACAAAGCCATAAAGAGAATGGAAATTTTTCTATCTTGCCAAATCTCCAACAAAATTAGAAGGATATTCTTAATGGCTCATTTTTCTGTTTCTCTAACTTAGTTCAGTGGCATAAATGAAGAAACTCAGCCTTCTTTCCCTCACATTTTTTTAGAAGCCATCGATTTCCTGACTGATTGCAAGGTGTAGAACCAGCAGGAAATTGCTTAATGCCCTTGCTCATTTGATATAGTTACTACAAAGATTATCAGAAATGAATATCTTAAAAGACATATTGAAGAGATGTGATGTTAGTAGTGCAAGAATTCAGAGAATTTGTTGCAAGAGAAGTTTGTGCAGTTAACAAAAAAAACAGTGCTTTCAAAAGTGATATAGAAAAAAAATTTTGGCTTACTAATCTAGTCAAATTGAGTACCTTCTCAGGCTTTGTCTCCACTCTAAAACGGACAAGCCCCATACAAAGAAGAATCGGAACAACTAAAGATAAAGACAGGACAAGAGTTGGCTTTCTGGAAACAAATTCTCCATATTTCCTACGCCAAAAGAGCATTCAGAAAAATCATGTTATGGAAAGCAATAAAAATTTCATCCAAGATAGCTGCTAATAACCTGAAAATTCTGGCAAAAAAATCCTGAATAACGGAAGGTTGAAAATCTTTCCACAAAAGAGGACCTTTTGACATCTATAAATCATTTAAAAAAAAAAGATTACGAAGTATTAACAATTAGAAAACATAATTAATGCTTTCAACAAAATTTAAACTTCTTTTTAATATGGCTAAATATTTGCATGGAAAAATTGAAAAAGTGAGTTTAGAATATAAACAACTCGAAAGAAAAGGAAACGGAATGGTCATAAAATTTACATGCATGGGTGGGTTAGTGTCTTGCTGCTTGTAACCAGAAAGAAGCTCATTTTCACCATTGCCGTTAAACAAAGGCTTTGGTTTGGAAAGAGGACCTCTTTCGCCTTTCCTAAGCAAGAATGCCCAAAGCAACAATGCAGAACTTGTTGTGATGTACAGAACGGCTAGAGAGAAATCTATACATTTCACCTGAAAAAAATAAAAGCTGAAAAATCTTCATTGTGGTCTCCAATGTCTCTTTTACGCCAAAAGAAAATTCAAACAATGTCTCAAGCCGCAAGTAAATTTTGAACATGCACTTCATATTTAAATAAAATTAAAAAAGTTTGTAAGCTTGGATGAGCATTTACAGGGATACTTTCCCAGATATTCTCACAATTGCAACATAAATTTGGCATTCAGCAATACCTGAAGTTCCCTAGAGAGGAGAATCAACCATTGGGATAACCAACAACACATAAATACCATAAGATCATCATTTAAATACAGGGGCAATTACATACATGGCACACAATTGTTATGTATTTACATATCTCACACCTAAATTTTCATACACATAGCACTCAAATCTTTCGAATCACATCAAAATAACACTTGCCACTTTTTTAAAATGAAATGCACATTTTCATGCATAGGTATAAAAAAACAAAGTGCTACATATGTACATATGAAAGTTAGGTGTGTGATATGGAATACATAAGAATTGTGTGCTATCTACGTAAATTTCCCATAAATAATTTAATCACGACTTACCCTTACAGAACCCATTGAAATTTTGCATGAACTTTTCTCAAGTAAAGCTGGAGGTGCAGAATCAGAGCATGTAGATGAAGAAGAACAATCACCACATGAACAGCCCAATAAGGAATCACCGCAAGAATAAATAGTTGAGTTAAGGGGCTTCATCCCAGATGATAAAGGAGCATTGGTTTTAAAGTCAATTTTGTATGGTGATCCTGGTGAATTTAGAGCTGCTTGCCTCCCAAGAAAGGATAAAAAATCTACGATTAAGCACCATAGCTTTAGAGGTCAAAGTTGAAACAGAAAAGAAGCAAATTCCAATCCCACAAAAATTATGAGTAATGTAGGGCCGAGAAGGCAATATACAGAATAGTATTTCTATGCATCTTAGAAAATGAGAATTGTAAATACATAAAGATAGATTTTTTAGAAATATAGACATATAAACATATTAATTTTATATAATATTTAAAATAGTGACCTTCCACTTGCCTAGTCTAAGGCCTTCCCTTGTGATACGAATTATCATATGCTTCTGACAATAATTTTGCCATCGAGATCTCTCAATGCAACCACGGCAAAAATTGTTGGAGTTTTGCAACTTCGGGCATTTGATCTTCAGTAGACAATGATAGTCGAGGCCGCTATTAGTAGGAGTGCGGCAATGGAGTGAATGAAAAATGTTATACGAACAATTATTCTACCAAATGCAAAGCCACTCAGCAAAATGTCATCTAAATAACAGTGATATGGACCAAGCCTTCACGGGCTATTCGTTTCCTCAAATATGGATGGTTCTAACTAGAAGTGACGAGGACCTCCCAAGAGTTGATTAGATCTTACAAGGTTCTAAGGAAATTTTTATTTAGGTTCTTTAGGGGATCTTAAAACCGTTGGGCATAGAAAATGAATAGCTTTGCACTTTTGTCCTCATTTCTAATGAGATTGACTAGGCCTGTGCCTTAACAAGCCTTGATCTGAGACTGTCTTTGCCCTAGTCTAAAGCCAATCATATTAGTTCTCCTAGGTAGGTACTCTAAGGCTTAGCCTAGCCAAGCCCTAGAAATTTCCAAGTCTAAAACCCACTTCTCCTAGTGGTAAGAAGCACTAGACTTTCTCAGGACTAAATTTGGTGTGTGCTAGTCTTTTGCTAAAAACCTATTAGAAACAATATAAACACCCTTGGCTTAGCGGTATCTCATGCGAAACCCTTAGCATATCCTATTACAAACCTAGTATAAAACCTTGTCTTAAGAACGTCACCGAGAATTGGAATTAACTAACACGGGAACAGACAGTTAGAAAGTGAAAATAAATTTTCTGTTATTTTATTTCTATTACAAACTATTTAATATCAAAAAGATTTCAAGAAAGAGCCAACAAAGCAATTAAAATTAAAATTAAAAATTTGTACATTTTCAATTGTTATTATTGCCTCCTATACACATTTGATCCTCTCTTGTTAATCTTATTCAAAGTTCAAAGCCTGAAAAAAATTTTAAGGAAACATTGTGTTATATCAATAGATAACCCAGGAATAATTTAATATGCATAATGGTTTTTCATATCTCTATAAGAAATTTTATAATATGTTAGTCTTTCATATTTGTATAAAAAATCTTATATATGTTAATGAATGTAGCAATGAATTTTCTAAATGAAAATACTGAAATCTTTTATATGCATTTATTTTACCTTTACTCATATTTTATACTCTTTGCATACACATTTGTCTCTGTGAGAATCACCGTCACCAAAACCTAACACAATTTTGGCCAATATTGCTCAGTCGGCTCCCATCAGCACAATGGTTAACGATGCAAACATCATAATTTTCTAGAATGGAATGGTTCTAGTTCCCTTCTAATCGATATTATCACTTCGACACAGCGATTAGCAATATAAACATCACAATTGTCTTGGTAGATAAGCTCTGGGATACTTGCCCCTAACCGATATTATCCCGTCAGCACAGTAACTAGAGAACTAACTCTCACAATTGTCTATAGTGGTAAAAAAACTTTAATCAAGTGGGTACACTAGTGTCCCCTGCCTGTATCATTAACGGGTGAACTCTTCTTCTGAGCATGCATTATAAGCATTCAGATATAAGTCATTTCATTCTGCATAACATATATAATTCTGAGGCATCTTCAAGCATCTACTAACATGCATACTTACTCTTATTATGTTGTGCAACTATCATCATGCATCTCTCATATCATGCATATCTCTAATATCATGTATATCTATGTCTCATGCATATCTCTTATATCATACATATATTTTTCTAACGTGTTATCGCACATATCTTTCCTTACATGTCTATCTTGCATATCATGTTTATCATACATATCATACATCTCATGCATAAGTTTCATGTTTAACAATATGAAGAATCTAAATAAACAAGAGCATACATATAGCCAAACATATATTTTGAAATAAAAAGACTATTAAAATTTAGAAATATGATTACTTTTATCAGTTGTCACGCTAAATTTTTAATCTTAGGTAACTAACTGGACGTGCGATAACTTTTTTATAATAATATGAACAACCTATAAAACATGCAGTAGCCAGGCGCTGGAGCTTTGCGAGAAGAAATCGAGAATGGGAGGGGGCTTCTTACGACGCCACCGAGAGCAAGGAAAGGGTATCGGGAGGAGAGAAATTTTGAAGGCTCTGGAATCGCAAACCCTCAAATAAGAAGTCATGAGAGATGGTTTAGAACAATGAGGGGATTAGGAAGCGGGTAGTTAAGAGTTAATTAAATTTAATCAAAGTTATAACTTTCAATTTTTATATCTTCTAATATATTAATAATTTAAATATAGTATTATATATCGAATTGATTGTTCTAATGTGTAGAACTTTATAAAATTGATTTGATTGAAATCTGGAGGATCTGTAATTTAGGATATACTCTAAAGTTGCCAAAAATTTTACTTAATTTCTCAAAACTAATTTTTACAGCCTTGGCCATAAGATGACTTAACTGAACTCAAACCTATGCATAGGGCCAGGCACCCCAATCATAAGGTAGACTTAATACTAAAACAAACCATTAGAAACCAAAATTGAAAACCATTACAAACAAAATTTAAACTCATTTGAAACCCTTGGGAACGAACCTACGGGCATGTAAATGACCCTTTGAGGTCCTGCACATAGTAAATAATGTCTCAGATGTCCTTAGGAGCCTTTCCTAAGCTAAACCAATCCAATTTTGAACCATGGAAAAATCGTAACCAAACCATAGGGTGCATGAAACACAACTTAGGACTTTACTGAGCCATTTGGGCCAATATGATCAAAGAATGACCAAAGAGATGCTTAGGAACCCTTGAATTCTATCGTAAAATATTTGAAACCATCTCAACCCTTTCAACCAATTAAAACCCATGCAAATAGGGTTAACCCAAACTCAAAACCATTGAAAACTAACTGGAACTTAAGATTTACTTGGCCTCGGTCAATCTAAATTTTGACCAATTGGCTTAGCATTAAACCTTGGATAACCTAATGGACTTAAGAAGCCCCAACCTAGCCCAAATCAAATAGTGGACACCCTAGAATTCCAAAAATTGCTAGTCCAATAAACCAAACAAACCGTTCTACACACAACTCATGGGTCAAGGCAGTTGGGTTTGTTAAACTATGAAGACAAAATTTCTTATCTAAATCATATAATTTCTCTACTAACTACTCTCTGTTTAACTCCTACAAATTTATCATCTATCATTCTCTACTTTGCATCTACATTATAATACCTGCCACCATTTACCGAATAAATTCAAGCTTGCTACAACCACCTCTCTATCATTCTCTACTTTCCATCTACATTATAATACCTATCACCATTTACCAAATAAATTCAAGCTTGCTACGACCACCTCCAAGTACTATATAAGGAGATGTATCCAGTGTATTGCCCACAAACAAAACCAAATAAGAGATAGACAGGGTTAGGGAAGAGGGGCTTAAGATTTATGCTATTAACGCTCGTGCAGTAAAAGAGAGGGATAAAGAAGCTCTTGTTGCAGGAGCTTCTTTAAAATATTACCATTGCAGCAGCTTCTTTAATATATTACCATCTTCCCATTTTTATTACAAGAGCTTATTCACTTTTTCTCTTAATACTCTTCTTTTAATATTAAGTGAAATATTGATCTCCATGCATACATTAATGTAAGTAAATATCATTAAACAATAAAAAATTGTGTTTGTGTTTGTGATCTTTGTTCTGTTTACTGTTCATCTTCATTTTATTTTGTCAAATACATCACTTAAAATGAATATTGAAACAAGTGGCACGTAAACAGTGGTTAGAATGTATCGATCATGCTCAAAGCCACCCAAAACAGCATCCTATCACAAAATGGGCCATACCGTACCATGGCATCTGTAAGTATTCAAATTACCTAAGGAAGAACCTTTTACGATTGAAAGGAGCATGTAAGATAAAAATGACAAGATAAGACGCAACATCACACGAATCTATCTCAAATCAACTCAACTATTGCTAAAGTGGCCCAAATGAGCTCATTCTTTAAATAGACAGCAAGAGCGTGCTTGGAGAGTTAAAAAGTTATCAAAAAATGTTACTCATATTGATCTATCTATTGCACAAAAGCAGAATGCAAATATTGCATTTATCTAGATGCGACACAAATCTCAAGGCAACGCATAATTTAAGGCAAAACCGATAACCAAGATATATGAAAAATTTAATATGATTATCAATTTAACATTACTGTTATCATTAATGTTTTAAAAAAAATTCATTTTTTTTTATTAATAAATCCCACTAAATTATATTGCCCACCCGAAAAATTTATAAAAAAAAACCTAACACAAATCTCAAGGCAACGCATAATTTAAGGCAAAACCGATAACCAAGATATATGAAAAATCTAATATGATTATCAATTTAACATTACTGTTATCATTAATGTTTTAAAAAAAATCAATTTTTTTATTAATAAATCCCACTAAATTATATTGCCTACCCAAAAAATTTATAAAAAAAAAACCTAACTCTATTGCCCAAGTGCTAACAATCCCATGTTCCTACCCACTTCTCTAGCCAAGACAACATTGCCTCGTCTCTTTGGATGATGCAAGAGCCCAAACCCAAGCAACTTGCCTCCCCTCAGTATCTTTCAATGTCATAACTCTCCAATTATCATCTCTGTCAAAACCCGACCAGAGGCTTGGAATTTTCAAAGCCAAAATGGACAGTCGAACAATGAAATTAAAATTTTATATTTTCATTTTCTATCACTAACAATTAATCATCCAACAATATTTCAAAAAACCAGTACATAAAAAAATAAATTATTACAATTGTAACTTTATATTTTTTTTTATGACTTAGCCTTTTATACACATTTTTTTTCTTTATTACTCATTTTCCAAACAAAATCTTAAACCTAAAAAAATGTAAATATAAAATAAATGCGAGTTATCAACAACCAATAAATACTTCTTCTAAACTACTGTAACATAACAAATAACAAAATAATATATATGTTAATCAGTCAAAGATAAATCAAAATAAGATAAATAATAGTTTACTAATAAATTATGATCATTCAATAAATTTTATAACATGCAATTATATTCTATTANAACGTCACCGAGAATTGGAATTAACTAACACGGGAACAGACAGTTAGAAAGTGAAAATAAATTTTCTGTTATTTTATTTCTATTACAAACTATTTAATATCAAAAAGATTTCAAGAAAGAGCCAACAAAGCAATTAAAATTAAAATTAAAAATTTGTACATTTTCAATTGTTATTATTGCCTCCTATACACATTTGATCCTCTCTTGTTAATCTTATTCAAAGTTCAAAGCCTGAAAAAAATTTTAAGGAAACATTGTGTTATATCAATAGATAACCCAGGAATAATTTAATATGCATAATGGTTTTTCATATCTCTATAAGAAATTTTATAATATGTTAGTCTTTCATATTTGTATAAAAAATCTTATATATGTTAATGAATGTAGCAATGAATTTTCTAAATGAAAATACTGAAATCTTTTATATGCATTTATTTTACCTTTACTCATATTTTATACTCTTTGCATACACATTTGTCTCTGTGAGAATCACCGTCACCAAAACCTAACACAATTTTGGCCAATATTGCTCAGTCGGCTCCCATCAGCACAATGGTTAACGATGCAAACATCATAATTTTCTAGAATGGAATGGTTCTAGTTCCCTTCTAATCGATATTATCACTTCGACACAGCGATTAGCAATATAAACATCACAATTGTCTTGGTAGATAAGCTCTGGGATACTTGCCCCTAACCGATATTATCCCGTCAGCACAGTAACTAGAGAACTAACTCTCACAATTGTCTATAGTGGTAAAAAAACTTTAATCAAGTGGGTACACTAGTGTCCCCTGCCTGTATCATTAACGGGTGAACTCTTCTTCTGAGCATGCATTATAAGCATTCAGATATAAGTCATTTCATTCTGCATAACATATATAATTCTGAGGCATCTTCAAGCATCTACTAACATGCATACTTACTCTTATTATGTTGTGCAACTATCATCATGCATCTCTCATATCATGCATATCTCTAATATCATGTATATCTATGTCTCATGCATATCTCTTATATCATACATATATTTTTCTAACGTGTTATCGCACATATCTTTCCTTACATGTCTATCTTGCATATCATGTTTATCATACATATCATACATCTCATGCATAAGTTTCATGTTTAACAATATGAAGAATCTAAATAAACAAGAGCATACATATAGCCAAACATATATTTTGAAATAAAAAGACTATTAAAATTTAGAAATATGATTACTTTTATCAGTTGTCACGCTAAATTTTTAATCTTAGGTAACTAACTGGACGTGCGATAACTTTTTTATAATAATATGAACAACCTATAAAACATGCAGTAGCCAGGCGCTGGAGCTTTGCGAGAAGAAATCGAGAATGGGAGGGGGCTTCTTACGACGCCACCGAGAGCAAGGAAAGGGTATCGGGAGGAGAGAAATTTTGAAGGCTCTGGAATCGCAAACCCTCAAATAAGAAGTCATGAGAGATGGTTTAGAACAATGAGGGGATTAGGAAGCGGGTAGTTAAGAGTTAATTAAATTTAATCAAAGTTATAACTTTCAATTTTTATATCTTCTAATATATTAATAATTTAAATATAGTATTATATATCGAATTGATTGTTCTAATGTGTAGAACTTTATAAAATTGATTTGATTGAAATCTGGAGGATCTGTAATTTAGGATATACTCTAAAGTTGCCAAAAATTTTACTTAATTTCTCAAAACTAATTTTTACAGCCTTGGCCATAAGATGACTTAACTGAACTCAAACCTATGCATAGGGCCAGGCACCCCAATCATAAGGTAGACTTAATACTAAAACAAACCATTAGAAACCAAAATTGAAAACCATTACAAACAAAATTTAAACTCATTTGAAACCCTTGGGAACGAACCTACGGGCATGTAAATGACCCTTTGAGGTCCTGCACATAGTAAATAATGTCTCAGATGTCCTTAGGAGCCTTTCCTAAGCTAAACCAATCCAATTTTGAACCATGGAAAAATCGTAACCAAACCATAGGGTGCATGAAACACAACTTAGGACTTTACTGAGCCATTTGGGCCAATATGATCAAAGAATGACCAAAGAGATGCTTAGGAACCCTTGAATTCTATCGTAAAATATTTGAAACCATCTCAACCCTTTCAACCAATTAAAACCCATGCAAATAGGGTTAACCCAAACTCAAAACCATTGAAAACTAACTGGAACTTAAGATTTACTTGGCCTCGGTCAATCTAAATTTTGACCAATTGGCTTAGCATTAAACCTTGGATAACCTAATGGACTTAAGAAGCCCCAACCTAGCCCAAATCAAATAGTGGACACCCTAGAATTCCAAAAATTGCTAGTCCAATAAACCAAACAAACCGTTCTACACACAACTCATGGGTCAAGGCAGTTGGGTTTGTTAAACTATGAAGACAAAATTTCTTATCTAAATCATATAATTTCTCTACTAACTACTCTCTGTTTAACTCCTACAAATTTATCATCTATCATTCTCTACTTTGCATCTACATTATAATACCTGCCACCATTTACCGAATAAATTCAAGCTTGCTACAACCACCTCTCTATCATTCTCTACTTTCCATCTACATTATAATACCTATCACCATTTACCAAATAAATTCAAGCTTGCTACGACCACCTCCAAGTACTATATAAGGAGATGTATCCAGTGTATTGCCCACAAACAAAACCAAATAAGAGATAGACAGGGTTAGGGAAGAGGGGCTTAAGATTTATGCTATTAACGCTCGTGCAGTAAAAGAGAGGGATAAAGAAGCTCTTGTTGCAGGAGCTTCTTTAAAATATTACCATTGCAGCAGCTTCTTTAATATATTACCATCTTCCCATTTTTATTACAAGAGCTTATTCACTTTTTCTCTTAATACTCTTCTTTTAATATTAAGTGAAATATTGATCTCCATGCATACATTAATGTAAGTAAATATCATTAAACAATAAAAAATTGTGTTTGTGTTTGTGATCTTTGTTCTGTTTACTGTTCATCTTCATTTTATTTTGTCAAATACATCGCTTAAAATGAATATTGAAACAAGTGGCACGTAAACAGTGGTTAGAATGTATCGATCATGCTCAAAGCCACCCAAAACAGCATCCTATCACAAAATGGGCCATACCGTACCATGGCATCTGTAAGTATTCAAATTACCTAAGGAAGAACCTTTTACGATTGAAAGGAGCATGTAAGATAAAAATGACAAGATAAGACGCAACATCACACGAATCTATCTCAAATCAACTCAACTATTGCTAAAGTGGCCCAAATGAGCTCATTCTTTAAATAGACAGCAAGAGCGTGGTTGGAGATTTAAAAAGTTATCCAAAAATGTTACTCATATTGATCTATCTATCGCACAAAAGCAGAATGCAAATATTGCATTTATCTAGATGCGACACAAATCTCAAGGCAACGCATAATTTAAGGCAAAACCGATAACCAAGATATATGAAAAATCTAATATGATTATCAATTTAACATTACTGTTATCATTAATGTTTTAAAAAAATTCAATTTTTTTTATTAATAAATCCCACTAAATTATATTGCCCACCCGAAAAATTTATAAAAAAAAAAACCTAGCACAAATCTCTAGGCAGCGCATAATTTAAGGCAAAACCGATAACCAAGATATATGAAAAACCTAATATGATTATCAATTTAAGATTACTGTTATCATTAATGTTTTAAAAAAATTCAATTTTTTTATTAATAAATCCCACTAAATTATATTGCCCATCCGAAAAATTTATTAAAAAAAAACCTAACTCTATTGCCCAACTGCTAACAATCCCATGTTCCTACCCACTTCTCTAGCCAAGACAACATTGCCTCATCTCTTTGGATGATGCAAGAGCCCAAAACCAAGCAACTTGCCTCCCCTCAGTATCTTTCAATGTCATAACTCTCCAATTATCATCTCTGTCACAACCCGACCCAGAGGCTTGGAATTTTCAAAGCCAAAATGGACAGTCGAACAATGAAATTAAAATTTTATATTTTCATTTTCTATCACTAACAATTAATCATCCAACAATATTTCAAAAAACCACTGCATAAAAAAATAAATTATTACAATTGTAACTTTATATTTTTTTTATGACTTAGCCTTTTATACACATTTTTTTCCTTTATTACTCATTTTCCAATCAAAATCTTAAACCTAAAAAATGCGAGTTATCAACAACCAATAAATACTTCTTCTAAACTACTATAACATAACAAATAACAAAATAATATATATGTTAATTAGTCAAAGATAAATCAAAATAAGATAAATAAAAGTTTACTAATAAATTATGATCATTCAATAAATTTTATAACATGCAATTATACTTGTACCAATTAAATTTTTATAATTTGACTTTCATATTATCACATTTTTTTTATTTTTTAAATCTTCAATTTAATCACTTATATATAATATAAGATAATTCTATATATTATTATTATTATTATTATTAGAACTTTAATAAAACTTTAAAATACCATATTATCATTAATTTTTCATTTTATTTTATAAAAAAAAACCTTAATAAAATATGTTATAGGTATAAACCAAAAGTATAAAGTTTATAAATGAAATACTTAATTAAAATTACCTCGAATCAATCGGCTCGCCCAAAAACTAGCCCTACCTACATGAGTTTGCACCTTCTCAGCGTCGAGCTCATGTGCTCGATCTCGCACACCGACTCTACCTCTAGCTTGATGAGGTCGACACTCAAATATCGATCAGCCCATTAGCTTCAACCGCACTAAACTGCTTCCATGTGCCAATTAGAATGAAGCCCTCTATGTTCAGCCTTTAGCTTGTCGATGAACTGAACTTGTCTATTTCAACTGTTGCAACTCGCAAATAGTATCACAAATCTTGTCTTTTGATCGAAGCCAAGCTCGGATGTGTCAATAGGCTGCATGTTACTCTCGACCCTGAATGTAATTTTGACCACTTCTTCCTTCCTCGACCCACTCAACAATCACGCATAAAGTTGTTCCTTCCATATCCTTGTCCCTCTCGCTCAATTTATGTTCTTTTTATGGTTCGCCTCTCCCAATCTCCTTCCATCTCCTCTTAAAGGTATGAACCAAACCCTCCCATTGGTTTGTTTCCTCCGAAGTGTAACGCTAGTGTTACAAAGAGATTAAATTAAATACCACAATCTCCTCCCAAGGCATACCGTCAACTGCCATATTCAACAACGCCCTCTCTCTTCTCCCTACCATTCTCCTCACTACATCATGTTAAACCGCCATCCTATGCCCTCTTCAGCTTCTCGCTCATGTGTGACCACCCCTGGGCCAAACCCNGCGTGAGTTTGCACTTGCTCAGCGTCGAGTTCATGTGCTCGATCTCGCACACCGACTCTACCTCTAGCTTGATGAGGTGGGCACTCAAATATCGATCAGCTCATTAGCTTCAATCACACTAAACTGCTTCCATGTGCCAATTAGAATGAAGCCCTCAATGTTCGGCCTTAGCTTGTCGTTGAACTGAACTTGTCTATTTCAACTGTTGCAACTCATGAATAATATCGCAAATCTTGTCTTCCGATCGAAGCCAAGCTCGGATATGTCAATAGGCAGCAAGTTACTCTCGACCCTGAATGTAATTTTGACCACTTCTTCCTCCTTCGACCCACTCAACAATCACGCATAAAGTTGCTCCTTCCATATCCTTGTCCCTCTCGCTCAATTTATGTTCTTTCTGTGGTTCGCCTCTCCCAATCTCCTTCCATCTCCTCTTAAAGGTATGAACCAAACCCTCCCACTGGTTTGTTTCCTCCGAAGTGTAACGGTAGTGTTACAAAGAGATTAAACTAAATACCACAATCTCCTCCCAAGGCATACCATCAACTGCCATATTCAACAACGCCCTCTCTGTTCTCCCTACCATTCTCCCCACTGCATCATGTTAAACCGCCATCCTATGCCCTCTTCAGCTTCTCGCTCATGTGTGACCACCCCTGGGCCAAACCCCATCTTCTCACACAAAAATTCCAGGCCTTTTGTCGCATCCCTCTCTATCTCACTTATAGGTCTGCTAGACTCTTCCTCATCACAGCACTTTCCATTCCATCGTGCAATTATTAGTTAGTTCTCCTCCAAAAATCCTTGAGGTGATACGATAGCAAATGCCTCGGAAATGAAAGATAAGAAGTGAACTGAATAAAAGATGATAAAATGGCCTGCTTTTTGGTATCTGTTTTAGAGAATGTGAACAACTGCCATGAAGAAAAGGACAAGATCAGTGCGAATGATGCTTCGCTGTTAATTGAACGTAAGAAAATGGGGATGTGCTTCTCATTTCAAAGATCATGGAAGAATAGAATAAAAGGTTCCTAAATGAACGAATGAGAGAAGCTAGAGCACAAATTTTTGGGGCCTCCAATGATTTCCCCATTGGTTTTTATTGACCTATACATATTATTATATCATTGTGAATGATGCTCCACTGCCACTTGAGCATAAGAAAATGGGGATGCGCTTCTCATCTCAAAGATCATGGACGAAGAGAAAGAAAGGTTGCTAAAGGAACGGATGAGAGAAGCTAGAGAGCAAATTTTTAGAGCCTGCAAAGATTTTCCCATTGGTTTTTATTGTACATAAACATATTATTATATCATTATCTTTAGAGGCAGACAACACTAGACACTTTTTATAATTATCTGCTATGTTAGCTCTACCTAATGCAAAAACTAAAATGGTTCACTAACTAGAAGTTTTCCAAAGAATCAGATATCACTCCTGTTTAGGTTATTTGTCCTCAATTTTGTTTACAATACTTCAACTGAAAAATTGTATGCTTTATTAGCTATATTACTGTAATCTTTTACCAGAAGATATTGCTATGGCTCATCTCTCAACACCATATGTGGTTATAGCTGTAACTAGATGTTATTATTCCTCTAAAAAAGGTGTAGGTTGATTCCTTATCTTGCAGCTTTTAGAATTTGAAGTCATTCCTTCTTATCATTCTTGCAGATTTTTTGGCACAACTTACTTTAAATATTTGAAGTCTCATCTAAAACAGAGAAAATCAAATATGTGAGCACAAGGGAAGCATACAAATTATCAGGTTCTAATTTTAAACATGATGAGTACACCTCAAATTTCAAATCATGCTTGCAATGAAAATTTGCAACCATACTTTTTACATTGAATCGAAGCCTTCTAAGCTTGCTCCTGCTAGCCCTAGAAACATAATGTCAACTCCTTATTAACATGCCTAAAAACTGATCATAATCCTCATAATGTGTGAGTCTCTCCTGTTCTGCCTATTATTAAAGACGTCAAGGACAATGTTTTCAGAAGAATTTTATGATTTTGATGAGCAACTTCAAAATATTAATGTTTTGGTGAATAGAAGTTTTCAAATTTCATTTGCTAGACAGTGCAAAAAAAATAAAATAAATAAATAAATAAAATTATCATCACCCCCTAAGATTCACTAATTTTCATGCAATGCATTGCAAATGAGAATGTATGTAGTTTTCATCCTTTTTTTTTTTCCTCTTTTGTTTGGGTTAAAGGACACCCCATCCCATGTAGGGCTGTAAACGAGCCGAGCTTGAGCGAGCTCAGGCTTGGCTCTTGTTCGGCTCGTTCGAAATTGTTCGTGTTCGAAATCGGCTCGTGTTCGAAAAGGACTCGTGAACAGTGTGTTCGTGTTCGACTCGATTTAAATATTCGTGTTCTTGTTCGGCTCGTTAAAATTACGCTTAAAAAATAGATGTTGAGTATTGAATTCGAACCAGAACCAAATGTATGCAAAATAAAGTGTTTAACCACATTACCACAAGAACAATTATAATTTAAACTTAGATATAAATATATATAATATATTATTATATAAATAATATGTATAATATATTTTATATAAANGAAAGAAAGGTTGCTAAAGGAACGGATGAGAGAAGCTAGAGAGCAATTTTTTAGAGCCTGCAAAGATTTCCCCATTGGTTTTTATTGACCATAAACATATTATCATATCATTATCTTTAGAGGCAGACAACACTAGACACTTTTTATAATTATCTGCTATGTTAGCTCTACCTAATGCAAAAACTAAAATGGTTCACTAACTAGAAGTTTTCCAAAGAATCAGATATCACTCCTGTTTAGGTTATTTGTCCTCAATTTTGTTTACAATACTTCAACCGAAAAATTGTATGTTTTATTAGCTATATTACTGTAATCTTTTACCAGAAGATATTGCTATGGCTCATGTCTCTAGACCATATGTGGTTATAGCTGTAACTAGATGTTATTATTCCTCTAAAAAAGGTGTAGGTTGATTCCTTATCTCGCAGCTTTTAGAATTTGAAGTCATTCCTTCTTATCATTCTTGCAGATTTTTTTGGCACAACTTACTTTAAATATTTGAAGTCTCGTCTAAAACAGAGAAAATCAAATATTTGAGCACAAGGGAAGCATACAAATTATCAGGTTCTAATTTTAAACATGATGAGTGCACCTCAAATTTCAAATCATGCTTGCAATGAAAATTTGCAACCAGACTTTTTACATTGAATCGAAGCCTTCTAAGCTTGCTCCTGCTAGCCCTAGAAACATAATGTCAACTCCTTATTAGCATGCCTAAAAACTGATCATAATCCTCATAATGTGCGAGTCTCTCCTGTTCTGTCTATTATTAAAGACGTCAATGTTTTCAGAGGAATTTTATGATTTTGATGAGCACCTTCAAAATATTAATGTTTTGGTGAATATGAGTTTTCAAATTTCATTTGCTAGACAGTGCCAAAAAAATAAATAAATAAATAAATAAAATTATCATCACCCCATAAGATTCACTAAGTTTCATGCAATGCATTGCAAATGAGAATGTATGTAGTTTTCATCTTTTTTTTTCTTTTCCTATTTTTTTTTGGGTTAAAGGACACCCCATCCCATGTAGGGCTGGGCTCGTGTTCGCCTCGTTCGAAATTGTTCGTGTTCAAAATCGGCTCGTGTTCGAAATCGGCTCGTGAACAGTGTGTTCGTGTTCGGCTCGATTAAATATTCTTGTCCGTGTTTGACTCGTTAAAATTAAACTGAAAAAGTAGATGTAGAGTGTTGAATTCGAACCAGAACCAAATGTATGCAAAATAAGGTGTTTAACCACATTACCACAAGTACAATTACAATTTAAACTTAGATATAAATATATATAATATATTATTATATAAATAATATGTATAATATATTTTATATAAATAATTATATTTTTTTTATTTCGAGCTAAAACGAACCTAACACGAGCGAACATAGAGTTGTCCGTGTTCGGCTCGTTTATAATTCGAGTTTTTAAAACTTGGTTGTGTTCGGCTCGTTTACAAGCCGAACACAAGCTACTTAACGAGCCGAACACGAGCTGTTCGTGAACAACGAGCTTTTTGGACAGCCCTAATCCCATGCCATCATGTTAGTTTAATTTCTTGTTCTTCTTTTTTACTTTACTTATAATAATTCTTCATAATTTCCTCATATCGTGCTCATACCCATTAATTAAATAAAAATTATGCTTTTAGGAAAAAGAAAAAAACTCTACCCTAGTCGGATTAAAGCCATCGAGAAATAGCCTTGATTAGCATGCGCCTTCCTCCTGTTGCACAAACTAATGGCTGGTGGTGGCTAATCACAATGTCCCAAAATACTTGTGCTTGTTCTTTGTTCTGGATTATTGGGACTTGCTTTTTTTACCTTGAATTGCTTCCTTCGTTCAAGTAATCCCTGTCTGAGAGCAAGATGTCGACACCAAGCATTGACCTCTTGAGCAACACTTACATTTCAATCTCATCGCGTCAATATTAGATGGCCTCCTCATCAATTATGCAATTCAACCATATTTTATTTTGCTCGCTACTTACATTTCCTCGTTCACAATCTCTCAATAACATCCTTTCTTCCTTCAACTTTATCAATTCAATCATATAGATGTTCGCCCATTCTTCACTTTTATTATTTAATCTATATAAAAATATTCAAAAAATATATTTATAAATATTTGTTATGAAAACTAAACATAAAAATGTACAGTAACAACCTTTTGTGTGTTATGATTATGTGTGCGCGCGTAGGAAATATTGTGTTATATATAATATATTAAGTCGATTTTGAATTGAATCACCGCAAATTTCGTTCATGTCATTTGCATTTAAGAAACCCAAGACTCTATGATGCCATCTATCAACTAACACTTGACTTAATTTTATTGTTTTTGTTTTTCCCTTGCATCGCAATGGTATTAACAATCACAACTAATAAGCTAATGCCAATAAATGTAACTATATAGTGGAAAAAGTACTCCGTCTATCTCTATACATAATTGAAAACTAAAAGTATGATTTGTTGTACATAACTACATACCTTCATAATTTTCAGCACCTGCGCCAATAAAATCCATTACTCGAGTATTCATGCTACCAAATTTTACATCTTTGCAAGAGTCATAAAACTCTTCCCCATAGGTATTTGTGATGAAATAATCAATTCCATTGACAGTCATGGTATTATTTACCTATAAGTGTGAAGTTGCTTTTAAGAATAACACTCTGAAGAAATCCGAAAAGTTAAATAGTAGTTAACAAAAACCTGCTTAGCCGAAGTCACGTTTATAAATAAACTCTGATTTGGAGAGCAGGAGAGTTCGCAGAAAAAATTTAGAAAGTTCCTCAAGCATGCTGGACACCCTACAAGTAAAGGGACTGCCTGCAAGATGCGCGCGTTAGTCAATACGAGATCATGAAAATTTTGAACATAGATATATAGCGAAGCACAACAGAGATACCGAGGACTGAAAACCCTGTTGCTAATAAGCAAAAAACTCCATCAAGCTAGTAATGAGTTAGAACTTTGATTGTGAAATACGTCCCATTGCATGTAGAATTGAAAAAATTACCAACGAAAATTCTATTGAAGAAGATAAAATCCACCCCCCACACCCCAATCAGAAAAATATAAGAAAAAATGAGGCTTTAAATGGAAACTTGACACTGACTCCAGCTGACAGACTTACTTGCTGAACTTGATCATGCAATGTCTCAAACTGAGCTGCATTGCAGCAGACATTGCTCGTGATTGTAGGGCATAAACTCTGGATCCTAGAAGAGAGCAAACCATCTGGCTGAGAAGTGAAAAGATGCAAACACAAAGTAAGCAATGGAAATAAATAAAGAAACCAAAATCTATAATATCGATCCAGAATTGCCAATTTAAGAAAGGAAAAAAATCTTAAGCAAAAGCACCGCCGATGTAAAATTGTCTAAAATTGAGTGTGAGCACAAAGTGATTAATTTTATATGAACAAAATTGTAAAGCTACACACGCAAGTTCATTTCATAATATTATACTCTCCTACTCAGCATGTCTGTTACCACGAAACAGAACAGAAGCATTTGCGGGAAAGCAAAGCTCTATAGAAAAATAAGGATAGCAGTGGAAAACAAACTAAAGTTTGTCTATTACCTTAGTAGCAAGGCTGCCTTGAGCACAATTCAAATCCTTCCCATCACTGCGTTGTGCACAAATACCATACATAGAACAATAACCCTCTCTATGCATATCACTGAAAAAATGAAATAGATTTAGATGAAAAGCCGTGTAACAAGAAAAAAATGGAAGACATTAGAACACTTCCTCAGAAAAATGAATGATACAAGAGAACATAAAGATGAGATATAACATGCAGTGGAGAGGACTCAATATAAATAGTTGTGTCCAATTCATTCATGAGCCTAGGAGTTGATCAAGTTCTTACAACTCTGCTCCAGGGTAAGATGTCGTCTCCAGTCTCAATCCCTATGGTGGTTCCCTTGTTGTTTCAGTTTGCTAACCTCTTATCAATCTCTAATACACCACTCATTTTTGGAGTCATGCTACCTAGGCATATAGGCTCAAAATTTTATGTTTGGCTCTTCTATGAGAGGGTGATTTCAAGTTAAAATTTCAAAAATCGATGATACCGTAGTTAGGGAAGAAATCAGTGAAAATGAAAGGAAACTTTAATTAACACTGAATTAGGGTTACAACACGAAACAAACAGAAAAGGGAAATACAACAACAAACTAATCTCCGGCTAGGACCGGAAGAGAAGATCCGAGGGTTATGATGGCTTCAGCAAAGTGGCAAGGGAAAAGGGGAACGGTTGAGGACTATCGAGTATGTTGGAAGGGTGGTTGGTGGCTGGTTTGGGAGTTGGGATAATGGGGCAGCAAGGAAAGCTGCAGGGAAAATGGTGAAAGGTGTTATGTGATGATGGGGAGAGCCGGACAAGAAGGAAAACTATGGTATGGGGGGCGGCTGGATGCAGATGGGCGGTCGGGAGGGCTGGACAGTAAGGCCAGCAGCAGTTTGGAGAGGAACAGGCTGGGAGGCGGAATGGATTGCTAGACAGCAAAGCTATGGTATGGGGAGGCAGCAACTGAGCTGTTGAGATGAGATGGGAGGCCGGCAACTATGGGAAGTGGAGGAGAAGGGTAGGGAAGATAATAGGGAAGGATATAACACCACCTCGGAGCAGGATACAGCCGAAGCAACACCCGTCATCAAATACAAGAGGAAGGCTCCATAAGATCTCTAAAAACAACAACCAAAACAAAAGCTAACCCTAATTCTCAGAAAACAGAAACTAAACAGACTACCCACAAGCGGAAACAAGAAAGGAAATGAGAAAAGATAGAGATGGAAGGGAGGAAGGGGTTGACGGCATTGCCACCCATCCCAATTAGCACTTGGGCTCATAGAAATCAGGACCGGTCTCCCTAATTTCCAATCGGCCTCGTATGCGTCGGACCAGCCCCCAAATGCCACTCGATTCCGCTCGAGACCAATCTCCTCAGACCAGGTTTGTCAGGTCTATCTACCAATCAGTTCAGCTGACTGGCCTCAGCTTTACGTCAGTCTCCCGAGGTTGGGGGAGCTTTAACTTTGTTTGTTTGAGCTTCTGGTTCTTCGCCTGTAATCCTAACAACACCTTGATCACATTGGTACACTATTTACTACTGAATTGAACTACATGTTTAGCTTATGTTGCTGAACATTCCCAAAGTTATCCACAGTTGGCTTCAACAGATCTGAGGTGGGGGTAATCAGAACCTCCATGCACAGTGGTGGCACTGGTGGTAAGGTATTGACCCGAATATCCTGAAATGACCTTTTTCGTGTCTGGCCAGTGTCATAAGCTGGTGTCTCCATCCCATCATCCGTTGTCATTACCAAAATTGGTCCCACTGATGCTGCTCTACCGGTAAAGGCTGTTGGGATTTAGTTCTTCCTTAAATTGAGTTTGTCTACAATAGGTCCACTAGTCAGTCCATGGGTCACAATCTCATTGAGATTATATATAAGCAAACACCTAGCACGCCATTAGAGTTAGTGTTGATACGTTCAACTATCAAGTTTAGTACTAATACAAATGTCAAAGTAGAAAATATAGATTCTATAAAAGCACATAAGGAATTCGCCAAGCAGAAAACCAAATATTAGAAGCAAGCCAACAAGTCGAGGAAGGATATGGCCTTCAAGGTGACTTGGTGTGAATTAGACTAAAGAAGATATTTCATGCATGTTCATTTGAGAAACTCAAGCTTAGAAAAAAAAATCTATTCAAGATTATTAAGAAGATCAATGATAATGCATACAAGATTAATTTATCAAAATTTTACAATATTTTTATACATCCAACATCGTTGATCTACTATTATACTATGAGGTTCCAGATAATTCAATGAAGAAGGAGAAACATCTCCTACCCGAGAGAATAATGCAAATATTTTCACGTCTATCCCACATTCAAACTTTTAGTGTACATTTTTCCGCCTTTCCTTTTGTTCTTCTCCCAACCAATTCAGTCTCTCTAGCTTTCAAGAACTGGACTAACTCCTTAGGGTCTTAATTTTCCTAATTTAGATTGTTATTAGGGTTAGTGATGTAAACAAGTCGAGTTACCCTCAGCTTGAGCTTAAACTTAATTAATTTTATAGAGTTCAAGCTCGAGCTTAAGCTTAAATCTACAAGTTTGAGGAGGCGCGGCTCAAGAGCCAGAGTCTTTATTATAAAAAAAAAATAATAATATTAATTTAAGGAACTGTTATAACAAAATGACAAATAAATGAACAATTAAGAGAGAACTAATAAAAAATCACTTAATATATGATACGCCTAAAAATGTATTATTTTTCATGTTTTATTTTATAATGATATTGCACTTTGAAGGTATGTTTTCTTGTGCTTTTTTTTTTGTAGGAACATCAAACTGAATAATTTGGAATGATTGGAGCAAAAGAAACAAAAAGGACTAAAAGGGAACAAATCGGGTCGAATCGGGGCACACCAGAGCCATTGGGGCCGAAACCGGACACTTAGGTGTCTGCTTAAGCGCCCAAATATGGCGCTTAAGTGCCCAAATATGACGCTTAAGCGCCAAAATATGACGCTTAGGCGCCACCAGACAAAGAGGGGAGCGCTTAAGCGCCTCAAAATCAGCGCTTAGACATCGGATACGGTTTTCAACATATTTTCTAAAATATACGTCGGATTTGGACGATTTTTGAAGCAGTGTTTCGTGCATCACTTGGGGAATTCGTTGAAAATAATAAAAGAGACTTTCTAAAAGAATTTGGGACGGTTATAAGGAGTTTTGAAGAGGCACTTTAAGCACTATTTGGAAGGTTCAATGAATATTGACAGTTTTGAAGAGACACTTAAGAATCTCTTGGGTAATTATAAATAAGATTCGTAAATGCTTTTAAAATAACTCTTGGACTCTTGAAGTAATTAGAAGAGGAGAAGAAGAAGAAGGCTTGGGCGTGAGCCCCAAGTGGGGCGACAAGGCTAGAGAGAAAGAGAGAGTGTGAGAATTTCTTCTTTTCTTTTCACTTTATTCTTGGAGAGGATTTGTAGGAGATTGCTTTTGTTATACAAGGAGAGTTTGATTTTCATCTAAGATAAGTATTTTCATTGTATTTTGATTTGAATCTAGTACTTTGTTTGTATGGTTTTCAAAGTCTTGTTCAATGAAAGATTTTTATTGTTCTCCATGTGTAGTGAGTAGTTTTATTTACTCTTCCCTCTTGTAATGAATTAGTATGTATGTGTAGGATATAGAATTGTGTAGAGTGAGAATATATTGTGATGATTTTACTTTATTCTTCATTTACATGTAAATTTGATCAACTTGTATGTTAAAATCTGTTGTGAGAACATATAAGATTCGAGATGGTGTTTTCTCAATCAACTGTGGTATAATCACATGAGAATGTGTGGATGAGAATGTAATCCATATGATTAAGTGCAAATAAATAGGAAAATAATCTTTAATGGGTGTAGAATTAGAGGAATTTAGAGTGACAGGTTAAAGCCCCTAATTTGGTCTATTTTTTTAGAATTTGATACGAGATGTTAGCCTCCAGGTGGAGAAATAAGAGGGAACTCTAGAGTGAGAGCTAGTATCTTCTCTGTCTAGCCCGTCTTCAGAAATATTCAAACTTTAGATTAACTAATGTTCTTTATAGCATCTCTAAAAAGGATAAAGAATATAATTGCTCCTATTTGTCACAATCTTTCTCTACTTGTTTTACTTTTACATATGTCACTAATTTCATTGCACGAGGAAGGGTACTTTTAATATATTAAACCCCACTTTTTGATTTTCACTAAGTATTTTAGTTTAGAAGTAGAAGTAGTACTGTAGTGATAATTATAGGATATAAGCAAAATCAAACATTTATCAGCCTTCCAAGCTAGGACGTGTTATTCTAGACTAGAACTTCTCTTGAAAGCCGTCTTGATTAACCTCGATCTCCGTGGGATCGATATTCAGGGGTTGAATTAGAAGAACTTATATTACCTTGCGTAGAATCCCTACAAATATAATTGAAATCTTACTTTGCTTAGAATCAAATTTTTTGTGTCATTGTCGAGGATTAAAATCTTCAAGTAATGGTGTCAACTTCATAAATCATTACATATAAAAAAAATATCGGAATCAATATAAAATATAAATTATTACTTTTTAAAATATTTTTAATACTTTAAATATGAAGTCTTTAAATTTAATATATTTTCAGTAAATTTTATATTAATATTTTTTCAAAGAGTCGGCTCACAAGCTAACGAGTCGAGTTGGGGATAGCTTAAGCTTGGCTTTTTAGCTAATCAAGCTCATTTCACAAGCCACTTATCGGGTTGAGCTCGAGCTGGCTCATGAGTCGACTTGACTCACTCACACCTTATGGTTAATTGCTTCGAAACAATGAATAATTCTTGTTGCAAATTGATTTAGACAGCTTGTTCTTATTATTTTGAGCTATTAGAGATTGTCGGAATTCTCACCTTAGAAGTTGTATTATGTCTCTTCTCGAGTGATGTGCTTATATCTTGAATGGGAAACAAGTAATGGATCTTTTTTAGAGTTCTTATTTCGCAAAATTGTCATTTGACAATGTTTTCTTGTTCTTTTCACTTAGGACAGAAGGATCACTAATTTCATTTGACTAATTGATAAAGACGATATTTCCATAGTCAACTGTATTTAGTCAACTGTATTTCCATTCTCGTCTTTGTCAAATGAAATTTCATTTGACAATGTTTTCAATTAGTGAAAAAATTGTCATTTCCATTCTCGTCTTTATCTTAGCCGCTCTATCCACCCTTCTTTGAATGAGTAAATCCTCCAGGGAAAATGAAACGGAGCGTCACACAGACAGCTTAAAGCATGAAAGATTGGCATCTTTACTTTCTAAAATATTCGTGAAGGTTGATAGAAAGCTGGCAAAGTATTTTCAGTGAGTTAAATCACATATACAATCATTGAGAGTTGGTGGCATTGGGTTCGGGATCAAGCAATGGCAATTAGAAGAAACTGAGAGCCGATATTTGGACATGAGATTGCCACAGTTGACCAGGTTTTGGGGAAAAGATTAGTAGTCAACGAGAGAGATATCAGGCACGGCAAGTGCTAATCAGTGTTTATTATGTGTAGAGAGAAGCAGTGCGTAGTGACGTGGAGAAGATGTGAGAACACAAGAAAGTCCCGAGAAGGAGTGCGGGAGAATGACTAACTCTTTGTGAAATGACATTAGGTGAGCATAACAAGCACAAAAAATGTTGGCTCAATAAAATAAAAAATAAAAAATAAATTATATATATACCACACAATTCCTATGTATTTACATATCTAAGACATAAACTTCATTTTTACATACATGTCACCTTATCTATGCATGAAATAAAAATTTGTATTTCACTTTTTAAAGTTAAAATGGTAGTATTTTTTATGTGAAACGAAAGATTTCTGTGGTATAAACATAAAAAACCAAAGTTTATGTGTTGAATATGTAAATACATAGAAATTGGGTGCTATGTAAGTAAATGTCCCAAAAAATAAATAAACAAATCGACCTGGTAATGATTTCCATTATCTAGAGACAATATTAGGATTTGGCACAAATAGCCTTACCCAGATGCTGCATTGGATTGTGAGAGGGACACCTGAGCTTTTGCAGAAAATACAAAGAATATAACCTGCACATCAAATGTAGCTGTTAAATATATAAATTGGTAACATGGCAACGTTTAATGACAAAAAAAAAACCTGCAAACTAAAATAATGATGGATAACAAACAAAATATTTCATAGAAGTTTCCTTAGCCAACCATGAACAATTATATGTACGAGTAGTAGCACTAAAGCACTTTTATTGTTGTGAAAAGTCTCAGGATAATATATGAAGCAATCTGCTAGAATTCATTAACACTTTCACATAAAAAAATGTCACTCTATTGCCATTTAGGAGTAGCATTAAGCCCAGTTGGATCACACCACAAGAATGGAAATACAGTTGACTATAATCAATAGATAACACCAGGAATACGTGCCACATCATATAAGAGCAGTGAAACAATAATTACAAGCTGTTTTAATGCATATTCTCAGCAAACTGACAACCAGCAAAGAGCGCCAGGTTTTGCAGCTTAGTGACCAAAGTTGAGGCCGTCTCCCCACCCAGGAGGTCCAATGCATTTAATCCGTAATTTAAAAATTACGGATTAATCCGCTCAACTTTTAAAAAAAAGAAGATTTACATGCATACCACACAATTCCTATGAATTTAAGTATCTAACAATTAAACTTCAATTTTTACATACATGACATCTTGCCTTTGCATAAAAGGTGTATTTTCCTTTCCAAAATGGTGGTACTTTTTGATGTGATATGAAATATTTGGGTGGTGTAAATGTAAAATGTGAAGTATAGAAGTTAGATATGTAAATAAATAGGAATAGGGTGGTATGTATATAAATGCCCCGAGAAAACAGCAAAGAAATGCAATGATGAATTATAAAAAAATAACTATCATGCGAAGGCACACAACAAAGCAGATTTGAATCTTGGACAATTCTTGTGCACCAAAGTTTGTCGTGCTTAAATGCAAGGAGGTTCCAAAATCAAGCTGACCACAGTTTGAAGTGGCTCAATCAAGATTTGAATCTTTGACAATTCTTCATCACATAAAACTTAAATTATCCAATAAATATTTCTCAAAAAGCTGTCATTGTCATCAAAAATAACCATGCATCATTTACTTGCATCGGCAACAGTACAATTAATGGTTACAGCCGGCCGTAAACTGTCATAAAACCGATAAAATAAGAGGTAAACAACAGAGTCAACGTCCCTAGGCCAGCTTAATTTCCACCAAAACTTCCGGGCTCAGATGCCTCGTGAGTAGAAGATGACAGTAATAAAAAACTAATAAGCCCGAACACAAAGAAAACAAATGAAAAAGTCAGCATGCCCCTTGCCCTGTCTTGCATGCGAATATGTTTTCTCAAATGATTAGACTAAAATTGACAACCCCGATAGAAGCTTTTTTTTTTTTCCTCTTTTCAAGTTATGGAATCAATGAACGGACAAAAAGAAAATATAGAAGAAACAATGTGTAAACAAAAGGAGAGAACCTCATTCATGAAATTGACGAATTGCCTAATCTTTTTCTTAAAAAACTCAGATAAATCTCATAAAGACAATAAGGGTGAAAAACGAATACCAACATTCTCTGCTAAAAAAACTAATAATCCGTGAAGTTAAACTCATCCCGCCTAAAAATACTATAATCCTGCTTTTCACTGAACTAGAATCCCGCAAACAATAATCAATGGCGCCCTCTACTTCGATTAAGATAGCAAACCAGCAAATCCGAAAGAAAGATGCTTAAACAATAAAAGGACCGACCAATATCGTAGAAATTAGAGGAAAAATAGATACAGATTGTGTCAGGTGTTGTNCCGATTAAGATGGCAAACCAGCAAATCCGAAAGAAAGATGTCTAAACAATAAAAGGACCGACCAATATCGTAGAAATTAGAGGAAAAATAGATACAGATTGTGTCAGGTGTTGTACCAATCTCCAAGCAAATCCAATATATAGAATACCATCGTTACCATTTTTGGGNTTTAAACAATCAAAGGGCCGACCAATATCGTAGAAATTAGAGGGAAAATAGATAAAGATTGTGTCAGGTGTTGTACCAATCTCCAAGCAAATCCAATATATAGAATACCATCGTTACCATTTTTGGGAACACAGATTTTATTGGAGGAACATGGAGGAGCAAGAGGAGGTAACAAACCCTACTCGGCCTTCGTACCTTTAAAAGGAGAACTGTCACCGCAAAGAAGCCCAGACGACGGCCGAGNGAGGAGGTCACAAACCCTACTCGGCCTTCGTACCTTTAAAAGGAGAACTGTCACCGCAAAGAAGCCCAGACGACGGCCGAGAAGCACAGCCCCTCTCTCCATAGCGAGCTCACCGGAGAGAGTATGTGAGCAAAGTCTCATGAGCCAGCTACACAACTTTTATAGTAACCACGAGCTAGCGGGCAATGGCTGCGCTGGTAGAGCACGCAAAAGAAATGGAAATTTACATAATTAGCCCTCAATTATTATTTATTTACGTCTCTTGCCCCTAAACTTGCATATTTATATAGACGGCTCTCGGGTTTTTCAAACCTATGCATTAAAAGTAGTATTTGCCTTTTTAAATAATGATATTCTTATGTGATCTTTGTAATAACTAAAATTTAAATAAAAAAATAAATAAATAATAATAATAATAATAATAATAAAATAAATAAATAGCAGATGGTTAGAGAAGACACATCCCATCGTAAGAAATATTACATAATTTTCACGCGTCTCCTAATTTGTGCTATTGATTGAAAGGGAGGGAATATAGATCGAGAAAGGAGGTTGTGCTCTAACAAAGTAAGAAAGAAGAAGACAAAGAAGAAGTCGAAGGATAAAGCATTTGAAGTCATATAGAAATGTTAAAAATGATAAATACTTAAAGTGAAACAAAAATTAAAAGTTTTAATATTTTACTGAACTAAACTACATTTATTGTTGGTCATTCATGCACAGCTTAAAAAAAATTAATGCATATTAAATTATAATTGTTCGCTAATTAGTCATACTTATAATTGCAATTAATGTTTTTTTCTTAAGAGAATATAAGCTCTATGTGATATGTTTAGTAGGGAGTACTTGGTTTACAGGAAAATAACTACAACTAATAGGTACTAGTAATTGTATGTTTTTAGTATATGTTTATAGTTTCTTTCATTTGCCACTCAATATTGGTTTGAGATATACATTCAGATGGGTGTTTAAATTTATTGTATTTTTTAGGATTTGTGGCTCTTTTATATACTCGAAGTTGTTAAAATATTTGTATACAGTTAGTTGGATGTTAATACAGTCCAACCGCGTGAACAATATTAAAAATTTGAGTTTGATGTGTGTAAATATGAATTTTAGGTGTGTGATATTTGAATACGCAAAAAAATGTGTGCACTGCATGTAAATACACAAAACATATACATGCTACATAATTATTTTTTTCTTTAACTAGCTAATGCCTTATTTTTAACTTGTATATTTATCACTCTTTCTATACATGAAAATATCTATTCCACTTTATAAAAATTACTAATAGATATGTTTCAATTATTATATGAAAATTTTTAAGGTTGTCATTATGACTTTTAGCTATTTAAATATCTAACTGAAGCTTTCGTATTTATGTGCATGAAATTTTTAGCATCACATCAAAACAAACATTATCACTAATTTTCTTAAAATAAAAAAAAAATTTTTTTTTCTTGTATAAGTTAATAACACTAAAATATTATGAATGTAAATGTCAAATTTTAGATGTTAGATATATAAAAACCTAAAAATTTGGTGGCATGTGTATCATTTTTTTGAAATAAAAAACCAAACTTTTAATGATAAATTTGATTGCAGGTCTCATTGTGTTCAATATTAAGTTTAATTTTTGCAAAATTTACTTACATACTACTCAATTCTTACGTATTTACATATTTAACACCCAAACTTAAATGTTTACATTTATATGTCACGATTACAATGCATGAAAAAGGTGCATGTCATTTTTAAAGAGCTAAAATAGTGATATTTTTATGTGATGCAAAAGATTTGGGTGGTATGAATGTAAAAAGCAAAACTTTAGGTGCTATATATGTATATAAATAGGAATTGGACATCCCGCACTATTAAGAGGGGTAGATAAATGTAAATGTAAATTATATATATATATATATATATATATATATATATATATATATATATATATATATATATATAAATATATATATATATATATATATATATATATATATATATATATATATATATATATAATAAATTTTATCTTTTTTCTAATATATATATATATATATATATATATATATATATATATATATATATATATATATATATATCATATATATATATATATATATATATATATATATATATATATATATATATATATATATATATTATATTCACGTGGGCAGCTGGAATTGCTCTGCTAGGGTTTCTATAACCATGTAGTCTGACAATAGCTGCGAAAAAAGATAAAATATCAGTGAAAGGTTTTTCGATCGCCCGACATTTTTGGTCACCTGGATATTTCAATCGCTAGGGTAATTGCATAATGGCATGTATTAATGTGTAAATCTTCCTGAATTCAAGTCGTTCAATCATATATATAAAAAAAAATTAAAATGCTTTATATGTATTCAAAAGACAGCTTTACCAAAAAAAAATTGTTAAGAAAGACGTCATGCCTTCCTCGTGCAAGTCGCTCATTTATTGGCATTATCTCACTACACGCTCAGCTCTCGCTCTCTCTCCTCTCCGCAGNTATTAATGTGTAAATCTTCCTGAATTCAAGTCGTTCAATCATATATAAAAAAAAATATATTAAAATGCTTTATATGTATTCAAAAGACAGCTTTGCCAAAAAAAAAATGTTAAGAAAGACGTCATGCCTTTCTCGTGCAAGTCGCTCATTTATTGGCATTATCTCACTACACGCTCAGCTCTCGCTCTCTCTCCTCTCCGCAGGCAACCATCAGTCCCGGCCCGGCACCCAGACATGATGCATTCAATTTACGTGTCCTCTTTCTCACGTAAATATTCCAATAGGAAATTGTTGGCATTTAATTTGAATTAAACAAATACATTTAATGGTTTATATTAATTTTCCTTGATCAATAATTTTGGTTCAGCACAGCCACGTGCTAATCATAAGATAAATTGCGAGTAAAATACATCAACGAAATTATATCCTTTTACGACGCAAANTATCAGTACCGGGCCGGCACCCAGACATGATGCATTCAATTTACGTGTCCTCTTTCTCACGTAAATATTCCAATTGGAAATCGTTGGCATTTAATTTGAGTTGAACAATTACATTTAATGGTTTATATTAATTTTACTTGATCAATAATTTAGGTTCAGCAAAGCCACGTGCTTTAATCATAAGATAAATTGCGACTAAAATACATTAACGAAATTATATCTTTTTACGACGCAAAATATAATTCATAAAGCTTCACTTATTTTATGTAACTTCCTTCATGTGATTTCTTCAAAAAAAAAAAAAAAAAANCTTAATAGTTTATATTAATTTTCCTTTATCAATAATTTAGGTTCCGCAAAGCCACGTGCTAATCATAAGATAAATTGCGAGTAAAATACATCAACGAAATTATATCCTTTTACGACGCAAAGTATAATTCATAAAGCTTCACTTATTTTATGTAACTTCCTTCATGTGATTTCTTCAAAAAAAAAAAAAAGCTACATATAATATTATATATTATTAATCACTTAAAATTTGAATTTAATGTTTTAATCACTGAGAAATAGTCTTCACCGATGGGTGAAACAGAGTCCAAACCTATTTATTTACTAAATTGAATGAACTTTATCAAGTACTATTAATCTACCCAAGCTCATGTTTATGGAGAGCAATGAAAAAAATATTACCTCAGGAGTATTGATGCATCAGTACTCCAATGAAGAGGTGTCACGTATGTAATGGTCCCACCATATTGTCACGTGACACCTCCCAATTATAGTATTGATGCATCAGTACTCATGAGGTAATATTTTTAGAGCAATGATTCTTTTACAACCCAAATCAAAGTCAAAAGACTCACTTATCAAAATAGTACAATAACAATAACAACAACAGCAATAGAAATAAGAACAGCGATAACAACAACAACAGCAGTAGCAACAGTAACAACAACAATTAATCACTCAACTCAGCTAAAGGAGGTGCCATTTTCGATGAACATACAATGACTTAACAAAAAATAAAAAATAAATAAATAATAAATAAATAAAAGAGCCTTAACATAAGGGGTCCAACCAGTCAACAGAGCCAGTCGCTCATAATTATCTCAAACGAATGGTTTCTCGAGCAGGTCGGCCCCACTCACTGCTAGAGACTGGTCCACGAATAGTGCTTTGAAATTTGACCAATCTATCCGTGTTCATAATGGTCCTGCCGGCTGCCATGTATTTTTTGTTATTTATTTATGCGTAGGTCAAAATCTAGCTTATCCTATGGCACCCCAAATTTTTTAAATATAAGATCAACCGATCATTTTTCGAACGGATAGCTAATCAACGCCCTCCATGATTAATCCTTATAGCTTCTCTCTCTAAAACTCTTTTTCCCTCTCATTTCTTTTTCATCTTCAAACCTCATAACTGTTAAAAGACTTTTGCAAGTTTTCATAGTATAGTTTTGGCATAACATATAGTAACTACTTCTCTTATATATATATATATTAAAAATTTGTTGATGGTTGGAGACCGCCGATCGTCCCCTTCAGTCGAGCTCCCGTCAGGTCTGGGAGCCCGTCTGGTGAGTTGAAAATTCGAGAACCCCGCTCCATAGGAGATCGAACCCTGACCCAAAGATCTTACGTTGAAGACACCACCAATGAGCCAAAATATGTGCTCGTGCGCGTGCTCTCTCTCTCTCTCTCTCTCTCATACACACACATATCGTCCCCATGGCGGCGCGGGATTATCGAAAAGTTTGCACATGGCACAAGCTCTCATCATGAGGCATAGCACATGAAAAATCTGTATTTGGGACTCTGTCAAATACCGATTTCCTTTTAATATATATATATATATATATATATATATATATATATATATATATAATAAAAAAGCGTCCACTATCAAAATCTCCAATTGATAATCTAAATTACTGAGGTGGAGACATCAATGCTTACTACAGTAGACTTACTAGCTGCATAATAGGGGAAAAAAAATTATGATGAGGCTTGCCATTGAAGTAACTAGACTAACTTTTAAATATCTTAAATTTAATTATGTGAACCTAATAAGAACACGTTGGCCAGCAAATAAACCTGCAGGTAGCTCCTCATAAAAATATATCTAATCAGCGTATAAAAAATATTATACTTGATACATATTTATATGAGAAGATTAAAGTTCTGATCGGAGCAGCTGTGAAGTTGCTGGAAAAAAATTGATATTATAAAAAATCATGGTAGTTATTATAAATTTTTTTTTTAAGAAGATCAGATCGTAGTTAGAAAGCTACCACTTCGCTTAGCCAGGGCCGGAGAGAAAATACTGATTTTAATTTCAATTTCTTGAAAAAAATTATCAAAATACGGTGCGGTACCGCACAGCCACCACACCACTGCCCACATAAACCTAATGCTTTCTCTATTTATGTCTCCAACAGGAGAAAAAAATGTATACGGAGTTCTCGTACACAGATTTGAATATGGTCTCCAGTCACTACCATCCCTTTTTAATTTTTTTTTTTTAAATTAATAAAAATAGGATTCACTGTCATACACTCCGCAACCGCCTAAAACAACTTTAAAAAAGAACTGATATTATGATTTTAGAAAATACATATAGAAAAATGATTGATTTTTTTCAACCATGTTGCGCGATGATGCTATATTATTATTATACGCTGCTATGATGCGATGCGATGGATGTGCCCCCATGTGGACTTAATGATGGCAAGAAGAATCATATTAGACCATAATAACAATTCATTAATGGGTAGCTTTAATTAGGTGGAGACCTAAATTAATTTAATAATGTCATGATGAAATGATGTGAGAGAAATCATGACGATCCTAGAAAGCGTTTGATCAAATATTTCATAAGTCTGTGAGAGAGAGAGAGAGAGAGAGAGTTTTAAAAGCTGTTATGAGTTGGTCAATGGAATTTTAATCAAATCAATTAGGAGCATCTTATTAGATGAAGATAACGAGAGTTCAGTTTAGAGTGAAGAGAGAGGGAGAGAGAGGGAGATGGAGGAGGGGAATTAGGCTTTGATGGTTGGAAGGAAGCTATTAGGTCGCCTGAATGACACCAAATTTTTGGCTGGCACTAAGGATTTGGTGTATAGATGAAGAACATTTATGGCATTAGAGCTCTTTTNAAGAGAGAGGGAGGAGGGGAATTAGGCTTTGATGGTTAGAAGGAAGCTATTAGGTCGCCTAAATGACACCAATTTTTTGGCTGGCAGTAAGGATTTGGTGTATGGATGAAGAACATTTATGACATTAGAGCTCTTTTGTTGGTGGGAAATCAAAGTTAGATAAAGGTTTGGGGAAGATAATGAGGTAGGGACATGAAGTACTGTACCCTATTTGATTAAGAGATTTTTTTTTGATGAACTGTTTTAAAGCTAATTAGTGCATATATATTTATCAATAGATGCACCGAGTAATTTATATTATGTGTTTTAAGGATGATACGAGCAAGTAAAATAAGTTGATCATTGTGATAAATTTAGTCTAAAAGAATTTAATTATTTGACTTCTAATTTTGGTGCATCAAGGAATCGTATGACGATAGCTTCGATCTCCTGTATAGAGTAAATTCATGTTTTAAGACTAGGGTTAGGTGGCTTTACATATCTCTAAATGAATTTTTATGGTTATTTGATAGAGAGGATTCATAAATACACTTTTCCCGTAATCAAAGATGTCGGTACATATGGTACTAAACAACTAGACACTAATTGGAGGGAAAAATCACCCTTGCTTGCCATGATACCTTGATTGGAGTGTGGGGCATATGCAATTAATGATTGCTCAATAAAAAGAAAAAGAAAGGTTGATAATTTGTTTATGGAGAGAATTGTAATTAGTTAAGAGTGTCTTTTGGAGCAAAGCATCTACATAGATCATTAAAGAGAGGTTTAAAAATTGGGGATGAATGACTATATAGCAAGGGATAAGTTTAGTGAATGTGCTTCATTAGTTTGTTAGAGTGAATGTTATTTTATGTTATTCATTAATGATACTAAATTATTGTTTGTTAAAAATACCTTAATTTTTTGGAGAAATACTTAATGTATAGCTAATACTATGCGATACGAGATAAATTATGGCCACACAGTCCATAATACTATCTCTCCATTTGAAGAATCCTTGAGAACGTAAATTCTAAATTGTATATCAGAATTTATATACAAAGATGATTTAACCTCCCACTCTTCAAATGAATGAAAGAACCTCACTTTATGACCATTAAAGCTTTTCACCACAAGGCATTCTTAAGAATTTTGCCAAGAAATTATGGTAAAATTTTTCTTCAATAATCATGATCATGCCACATTGGGATCGTTATCTTGCCATAGTAAGCATGCATCTAATGATTCAAATTTGAGTTGATACAACCTCTACTCAAGATCAACTTAAAGCCACTCAATGTGACCATCGGTTGATTAAGGTTTCGCTAGCTACATAATCTTGATTTGAGCAACATTTAAAAATTTCAATATGATCTAAGAAAAAACAAAATCAGTCAAGTTTTTATGAGTATTCAAGTAGTAGGTGAAATTATTTTTCTAGCCTCTATAAAAGCATACATTACTTCAACTAATGAATATATATACATATTCATATACACATACATAGATATATTTATATACATATATAATGTTGTGAACCTAATTTGAATAATTGCGATGATTTTCCAATAATTTGAGAGGCCCCTACGACAGTGATTGGATGCCTAGACATTGCTTTTAGTTACTCAACCTTGTAGATCTCCCCCTAAACCTTCGGAAACTATGAATTGCACTTTGAAAACCAATTTATAAATAAGAATTATCAATACTAATAGACTCTATAGATACATTCAAGATATGATGTTTGCCTTTCCAAATTAATAAAAACCACCTGTTACAATTTCAAAATTCTCATCTCCAATTTATTTTTTATCTTATATATATATATATATATATATATATATATATATATATATATATATATATATATATATATANAATATTACATTTACTTCTGTCCATATTGCATTTCCCAATGTTTTTAATTTCATTAAGCACCCACTGGCAAAGACATCCAGACTAGAAATGCAAATGCATAGAAGTGGTTGGCGTGTGTGGTGACTGATGAATTGCTGCACTTAAATGAGTTTGGCCTACAGAAGAAAGATTTTTGTGTTTTGCAGTAAATGGCTTTCAACTGTTCTGCAAGAATTTGGTCGCAGGTTTCTTTCATTGCAGCAAAACAAGTGGGACAGGGAAAGTTTATTATGTGTTTGTTCGTGCGGATAAGTCTCCAAATATTTCTATATTTATAAATTTATATTATTTGGATTGTTTGTTTATTTATATGAAACAAAATTTTTATAGAAGTGTCATGGGTTACCGACAGGCTCATGACTCTGGGTTAGGAGGAGCTAGCTTGGATCAGGTGAGGGCCAANAAAGCAAAACAAGTGGGACAGGGAAAGTTTATTATGTGTTTGTTCGTGTGGATAAGTCTCCAAATATTTCTACATTTATAAATTTATATTATTTGGATTGTTTGTTTATTTATATGAAACAAAATTTTTATACAAGTGTCATGGGTTACCGACAGGCTCATGACTCTGGGTTAGGAGGAGCTAGCTTGGATCAGGTGAGGGCCAAAGAATGCCATCAAGCTAGGAGGTTAATTAGAGTGTTCTTTTTTTATGGCACGGGAAGCAAAAGGAAGAATTGTTAAGCATCCTTAGACACATAATAAGTTTTAGGGGCATTTGCATGCATACCACACATATAGGGGTGTAAGCGAGCCGAACACGAGTTTATATTTCGAGCTCAAAAAAATGTGTTCGTGCTCGGCTTGTTTGCTTAACGAGCCGAACACGAGCTGTTCACGAACAAAGAGTCCTTTTAACAACCCTAATGATGTAGTCATNCGAACAAAGAGTCATTTTAACAACCCTAATGATGTAGTCATCAGACAATAATAGTTTGAGCAAAGTTTAAAAATTATTATTTATGTTACAACATCATTTGAATCTAATTTAATAATTTTTATTCTATTTTCTTAATCAATATTTTAACTTGGTTATAAATCTTTGTAGCCTTGTGTCAATTGGATTTTTATTTTTTTAATCAATATTTTAATTGATTATAAATCTTTGTAGCTTTGTAGTCAATTAGATTTTTTTTAAATACTGCTTAATATATATATACTTGATGAGTAGTATTTCGAGCCAAAACGAGCCGAACACGAACGAACACATCTTAGTTCGTGTTCGCTCGTTTAACTTATAGAACGAAATTAACGAGCCGAACACGATCTTTTTAATGAGCCGAACACGAGCTGTTCGCGAACAATGAGCCGTTTTGACAACCCTACACACGTATAATTTCTAGGTATTTACATATGTAACACCTAAAGTTTGATTATTACATTTATAACATAATCTTTTATATCACATCAAAAATACTATTATTACTGACTTTTAAAAAAGTGAAACACACCTTTTCCTTACAGATGTGGAGTGGTATAAATGTAATAAATAAAACTTAAGGTGTTAGATATGTAAATATATGGCAATATGCACTAGAGGAAAATGTTCAATTAGCGTCGGATTGGGCTTAGCGTCGAAATATTTCTGACTTTAAAATGGGCGTCGCTAATTAATTGGGTCGACATTTGTGTCAAATTTTCGTTTGCATCCGCATTTGCGTCGAGAAGTTTCGTCACTATAAACTTACGTTGGAAAAAAGGCGACGCAAGCTTAATGATGCATTAGCGTCCAACCTAACTGACGAAATGGGTGGATGCTAATTAGCATCGAATTAGTGGCATCTTCTATCATTATTAGCGCTAATCCGACGCAAACCTATAAGAAACAAAAAAAAAACAAACTAATGCAAGACCAATAAATTTCCACATAATGCACACAAGCAACATAATAAGATACTTATATATCATCATAAATGATAAAAGAAATCTCCAATATATCTAAATAATGATACCAAATTAAATTAGATTAAAGATAAACATATCAAAGTGTTCGGCATTCACAATTACAGAAACTGAAAATTCGAATAAACGAAAATGAAAAAAAAATATATAATCAGCCGCTCTATTGGGGGACATCATCAAACACAAAACACAAATTATAATCTTTCTCATAATCATGCTTCTGCTCCTCCTCCTCCTCCTCCTCCTCCTCATCCTCCTCGATCGAACTTATATGTCACTTGTTCCAGCTATCAAAACTCTCAGTCAGGCGTGCTAGACTGTATGCAACAATCAGTTGGTCTTCACGCATCTGCCATAGTTCTTCATTCATCATCATTACCAGACTGACAAGCTTCTCATACTAAGCATGTACATACTAAGCTTGTAATGAGCTAGGTTCACCCACAACTTCACGGGAATGCTCAGCCTCAAATGTCATCCCTTTGTTCTGAGGTCATACACTCTACATTTCTTCTTCCCTGCTACCTGCGTCCACAACTCAAAATCGGAATAAGTGTGGTAGAATGGCTACCACTGCTGCTGGCAGACTGTGAGGTCTGGCTAATGATCTCTCTCTGTCTCTCCCGGAGCCATTCGTACTTCACATACATAACAAAACTCAAACAGTAATTGACATTTTAACATTTATTAGCATATTTACATCCCCCCAAAATAATAATAATAATAATTTTTTTTAACTTACATTGACACGACAAGAGTGGTAGGATTCCCACTATTGTGTGCCAAGCGCCGATGTGTATGGATATGTAACTATGCAGTGGACAACTCTCAATCAAATTATTTGGTTTGTATACATGATCAAATAAATATAAGAGTCACATAATTACATAAATCTGTCAGCTTCTGAAATTTGAATACTCTTAACAATCTTTGTTAGGCTCTGTATAGGGGATCGAATCTCCAATGTGGAATGCGACCCTCTGACCCCTTCGTCTTCTGGTTCTGCTGATTTGTTTGTCTTTGCCTTTGGTATACTAGAGAGGCCATGATCGATTTAACTAAGCCAAGACTTCTTCACCAACCCACAAGGGCCTCTGCCCCTTCTTCCGAGCTGTAGCGAACATATCTCTGAGCTTAAGCCTGTCACGAACCTGAAAAATCTGTCAGATCTGTTGGTGATGTTCTAAAAACCAGTAGAACGACCACTGCGAATTAAAAATTATGCAAGCTTCGTTAGCATAAAAATAACGCAGAAATTAACTTTCTATTTCATATTAAAATAACATACATCAAACTCCTTAAAATGCATATCTTGAGTCGCAATTGAGATATGCTTCCATAGAGATTTGGCTGATCATACCTGTTCTGAATGATCTCTGTGATCCAAATTACAGGTAGTCTTGAGGGGTAGAACCTGCAATTGAGATGTTAGTTACTTATAAATGGAATAAAAATTGAGATTAATTTACTATAAAAAAGGAAGTTTACTTACGAATCACCCTCCAGCTCAATGTAGACTGCTACGACAGTGTAGCCATCTCAGGTGCTGGAGTTGAGGGGTCTGGCGCATCAGATGGGGAATTTGGGCGGAAATAAGGTGCAAGAGTAGGAGGTGGTGTTTGTGAGGTAACTGGTGCGAGATTAGGGGCAACATGAGGGGTCATCAGAACGGTTGCACGAGTGCCATGCTTGTAGGCACTGTCGAGGACCTTCTTCAGCCTACGATATTTGTTCCTCAAAATCCCCTGAATGCGGGGTCTCTCTAGGGGCTAAACACCTGCCATCTAGAACAGGAAAGCAAAATTATAATTAGTAAGTAGGATTATAATGTAATATAAAGCAGAAAAGTAAAAACAGAACAATGTAGAATGCCAACATGAAAGATGTCGTGACTACACATAAAATCAAGAAAGGTAAGCATGACAAGTACAATGTAAGAAACAAAAGAAAAAGCAAGAAGGGTGCAAAAACTAATCATCTAAGTGTACATATCATTTTTTATTTCATTTTATTTGATGATCCAAATGTTCAAGAACTTAAAAATTTCTTCATTGATCTCATCATCATTTTCATCCATATCTAGAGAGACTTCTTCGTGAAGCTCCGCAGTATCAGCTAGATGTAACACCTCATCAATTAAGCTAAGCTGAATACGAAAATCAGACATAACTGACGCTTGGTGAATATGTTCGATAACATTTTGCATCACAATAGTTTTTCGTGGACTATTCCTCAATACAACAACTCTATCAAGTTTATGCCTTGCTTGCCCAGAATTTCGAATATAATAAACCTAACTAGTTTGACGTGCTAGAATAAAATGGTCATACTTTGCATTTCTTCTGGCCTTTTTAACTTCATTAATATCATACGGGTCGAGTATCTGTGTCCTTCAATTAAAAACATGATCAAACCACTCACATTTGAACATGTAGACATTACATTCAACATATCCTGGACATTGCAACTTAATTACTTCATTTAGTATACCATAATAGCTAATCTCGTTATCTGTGGGTGTGTTTTCTCTAATATAAACACCACAAATGTAAGTTTGATTTCTTTCACACCAGGAGCTCATGTGAAATTTATTACACTTTACTTCAAATATTTACCATTTTTGGCACACGTTTAGGTCCCCAAGCAAGATCTAACAAGTTCTGGCCTGTGATTCCATTGCTTCTAAAATGAACCTAGTTGAAGTTCCAAAGCAAAAATTAGTTCTACTTTGTAGAGTACAATTATACAACTCATCGGTGAATAGAGAACTTAATTTAACAAACATAGGATTTGAACCATTTAGGAAATTTTTCTTCTACTTTATTGCTTACATGCGAGTCATCTCCTCTATTCAAGCTCTCGGTAAATTACATTGAAACATCATTGTGTATTGTATGCCTGATTTACTTGGTAGATCATTCTAGATAAAATCTAAGAAAAAAATTTATTCAATTAAATCTTATTGTAGTAATGGTTGCACTTCATCGCAAATCAGTAGAACATACAATGTAGCTGCTCGATGCTTGAAGCTCTCTATCATTGAGGTACCGCATATCATGCCAACCTAATGGATCACCTAATATCTAAAATATAGATAATTCTTGCTGTGCAGGCATCTCAATGATATTTTCATGCATATTTTGCCCTTGATCGAAGTAATAAAAACATAAATTAATTGTCGCTTGTAATAAATATGCCTCGCATATCAATCCGTCCGGATGTGCTTTATTCTTAACGGACTTTTTTTGGAGGAAAATATGCTTCAAAAATATATATAACACCAAACACTTTACACACTTCAATCAAGATTTATGTTATGATATTAATTGTTATGGCATGTAAACTTGATATCAAATTGTTGATGTCATTTTGCATTTACTATAGATAATGAAATATAATACTTTTCTTTTAAAATTAACAAACAAAAATGAAAACTTCTTAATTACTTGAATAAGTATTTTTCAAGCAGAGTCCAAGTTATTCATCAAGAATGTTAGTTCCTTCACAAAATTTAATCCCACATCAAGTTTAGGAAAGCTGTGACCATGAATCATTATTAAGGCTTGTTTGGTTGAGCTTTAATTATTACATAAATTTTGAAACAGCTTTTAAAAAAGTAATGTTTTAAAAGTTGTTGTTACTAACTTTGATTCTACAGTTTGAGTAAAATATATTTTTTGCTTTATTAGACAAAAAAAGTTCTTTATTATTTATTTGCCTAAGCTAGTAGTTGTAGCTTCTTTCATATAAAAGACTATAAAATAGTCATATTTTATTTATACATTATATATCTTATTTCTATTATTAATTTCAGTTAAAAATGTTTCAAAAAATGCAAAACCAGCACACATTTAAATTTTTAAATGAAAACATGATTGAATTCTACTTATTTCATTTTGATTCAATTTTTGTGTGGAATAAAACTTGTTATGTTGAAGAAAATGTTATGAAAGATTACGATAATATTACGTATTAATTTCGCTCAACTACATGTTATATTTATGTGTTGATTTTTTATTGCCCTTTGAAACACGTCTCAAGGGACTGAGCTTAAGGAACAAGAGAGAAGAGAAACAGAGAGAGTGAGTATATAGTACAAGGTGAAGAGTCCAGAGGAAAAATGCCCATTCTTTTATTCGTAAAATGGTTCTTATTTATAATTATAGGGGATCCTTGATAAAATTAAATGTATGCTCCTACTTATATGAGGGCGTTACAAGTCGTTATTATTCTCATAAATTTACCTTTTCTTTATTATGGGTGTTACAAATCAACCTTGCCCCCTTTAGCACTTTTTTGTAATAATAACTGATATTGGCGTTTGTTTGTACTTATAAATGATATTGACACCATTTCGTACATCTAAGCCTTTTGACCGACAAGTCTTTGGGTCAGCAAATTAACTGGTTTAGGTCTATTATTTTGTCTAGGTGCTGATCAGTCTTCTCTCTAGGAAACAGGGCGACTTTCAAAGAGGCAGTCGGTCGGCTCTATGGTGATCGGTGTAGGTGTGTAGAGCAGACTTTTAGTCAATTGGCTTTTCTTTGGCAGGTTAGCGATATTCAACCGATTAGCTTCATGAGTTTCTTTAGCTTCTCGTCAAATTGTTGATCTTCGTCTTTTCTCTTCTAATCTAGACCTTTTGTTCTCCTTAAGATTCGTGCTGATAATTTTTCTGTATGCATTATCAGGCTCAATCATCTCTCATTCTATCATTTTAGAATTTTCTTCTCTGAATCCTTGTAGGAGATTCACCCGTTCTATCATTTTGCTTGTCAAGGTCATCAAAGAAAGAATATTTTGCAGATTGTGTTGTGGCAAAATACATGCATTGCCATCATTCCCGTGAATATTACTATGATCAGCAATACGGCCATACATCACAGATACTGTGGAGATCATGCGTTAGTTGTGAGGGTAATATCATTTTTTTTCATTTGTGTTAGAATTGTAGTACTATCTATATATATATTGGGAGTTAAGTGTTAAAATAGTTCCATGAATATTTAGATGAGGCGATTTTAGTCTGACAGTATATTTTACTTCATATTAAAAGAGTTTATGGGCTAAATTGACACTTTCATAAGTTCTAAAACTAAAATGGCCCGATTCAAAGAGTCAAAGAACCATTTTAACGCTTATAAAAAACATATGAGAGGCTTAGGTATGCACTAATCTTCTGTNCAATTTTAGTCTGACAGTATATTATTTTACGTCATATTAAAAGAGCTTATGGGCTAAATTGACACTTTCATAAGTTCTAAAACTAAAATGGCCCAAAGCAAAGAGTCAAAGAACCATTTTAACGCTTATAAAAAACATATGAGAGGCTTAGGTATGCACTAATCTTCTGNTCATTTTAGTCTGACAGTATATTTTACTTCATACTAAAAGAGCTTATGGGCTAAATTGACACTTTCATAAGTTCAAAAACTAAAATGGCCCGATGCAAAGAGTCAAAGAACCATTTTAACGCTTATAAAAAACATATGAGAGGCTTAGGTATGCACTAATCTTCTGTTTAATGGGTCGTCAACTGGGCTAATGAGCTTGTGTGCTTGTTTTTGGGTTAATTAAGGAGAATCAAGGAAAGCATGGTGGTTGGACTAATTAAGGGAAATCAAGAAAAGCTGGGGAGAAACAAAGAGGCTAGGATTAATATATATATATATATATATATATATATATATATATANATTTAATCTCACATCAAGTTTTGTTATTTTGACCCTCAATTATTGAACTAAAGTAAAAGAACATTTTTGTAATGTGGCACCGCTCACCTACCACATCTCACCTACCGCTCACCTATCGTTCACCTACCGTTCACCTACCGCTCACCTACCTCCCACCTACCACTCTCTTGCTTCTATAAATAGAGAGGGTGTGAGATTTAGGAGAGCAAGAGAAGAGATCTTAAGCTACCACAAAGAAGGAGAGAATATCTAAGCACTTTTGTAATGTGGTACCGTTCACCTACCACATCTCACCTACCGCTCACCTACCTCCCACCTATCACTCTCTTGCTTCTATAAATAGAGAGGGTGTGTGGGCTTAGGAGAAGGGGAAGAGATCTTAAGGGAAAAGATCTTAAGCTACCACAAAGGAGGAGAGAATAGCTAGAGAGCTAAAGAGGAGTAGAGCATCTTGAGGCCTTGTATCAATGTGTCGCTTGAGAGGGAGGCCATAGAAGGAAGATGAAGGGCTGATCTCTATGTATAAGCTATGTATTCTCCATTTCTTTTGCCTTAGTGAACTATTTGATTGATTCCCTTCTGTGGACGTAGATCTAGTTGGATTGAACCACGTAAACGATCTGTGTTTCCTTGTGTTCTTTTTCGTCTCCATTCTATGCCAGGAAGTACATATCTCACAACAAGTTTACAGGGAACAAATCGAATGGGGCCCAACATTTAGTTATCTAACATAATAATAGTATGAGAACCTCTCCGTTTAGGAAAGCTGTGACCATGAACATGAATCATTGTTAAGCGCTTGTTTGGTTCAGCTTTTATTATTACAGAAATTTTGAAACAGCTTTTAAAAAAGTAACGTTTTAAAAGTTGTTGTTAGTAAATTTGATTCTACAGTTTGAGTTAAATATATAGTTTGCTTTATTAGACAAAAAAAGTTCTTTCTTATTTATTTGCCTAAGCTATTAGTTGTAGCTTCTTTCATATAAAAGACTATAAAATAGTCATATTTTATTTATACATTATATATCTTATTTCTATTTTTAATTTCAGTTAAAAATGTTTCAAAAAATGCAAAACCAGTACACATTTAAATTTTTAAATGAAAACATGATTGAATCCTACTTATTTCATTTTGATTCATTTTTTGTGTGGAATAAAACTTGTTATATTGAAGAAAATGTTACGAAAGATTACGACAATATTACGTATTAATTTCATTCAACTACAAGTTATATTTATGTGTTGATTTTTTATTGTCTTTTGAAACACGTCTCAAGGGACTGAGCTTAAGGAAGAAGAGAGAAGAGAAACAGAGAGAGTGAGTATATAGTACAAGGTGAAGGGTCCAGGGGAAAAATGCCCATTCTTTTATTCGTAAAATGGTTCTTATTTATAATTATAGGGGATCCTTGATAAAATTAAATGTCTGCTCCTACTTATATGAGAGGGCGTTACAAGTCGTTATTATTCTCATAAATTTGCATTTTCTTTATTAGGGGTGTTACAAATCAACCTTGCCCCCTTTAGCACTTTTTTGTAATATTAACTAATATTGGCGTTTTTCCATACTTATAAGTGATATTGACACCACTTCGTACATCTAAGCCTTCTGACCGACAAGTCTTTGGGCCAGTCAAATCAACTGGTTGAGGTCTATTATCTTGTCTAGGTATTGATCAGTTTTCTCTCTAGGAAACCAGGCGACTTTCAGAGTGGCAGTCGGTCGGCTCTATGGTGATCGGTGTAGGTGCGTAGAGCAGACTTTTAATCAATCAGCTTTTCTTTGGCAAGTTAGCGATATTCAACCGATTAGCTTCACGAGTTTCTTTATCTTCTCATCAAATTGTTGATTTTCGTCTTTTCTCTTCTAATCTAAACCTTTTGTCGTCCTTAAGATTCGTGCTGATAATTTTTCTGTATACATTATCAATCAAGCTCAATCATGTCTCATTCTATCATTTTAGAATTTTCTTCTCTGAATCCTTGTAGGAGATTCACCCGTTCTATCATTTTGCTTGTCAAGGTCATCAAAGAAAGAATATTTTGAAGATTGTGTTGTGGCAAAATAAATGCATTGCCATCATTCCCGTGAATATAACTATGATCAGCAATACGGCTATACATCACAGATACTGTGGAGATCATGCGTCAGTTGTGAGGGTAATATCAATTTTTTTCATTTGCGTTAGAATTGTAGTACTCTATAATCCAAGTTGGGTTATATGAATATATATATATATATANAACAAAGTCTTTTAATTAATTTACCTTAGCCTCGCTAGCAACGGAGCAAAAAAGTTGATGCACGATTTATGTGCGTTATAAATATTTTCAACACCACAAAAAACAAGGCATCTATACTAAAAAATATGCAGATCAATCATAATAAAATTTATTTCGGTATAATAAGCTTTGTCTTTTAAAATATTTAAATCAACCACTCCTAGTGAATTAAGGTGTGCTTTAAATTTCAAATTTTTCACTAGGTTGCAAATGCAAGTATACGTATCGCTCAAGTAATAAAGGGCTCTAATAGAGTCCTAAGTAACGATCACACAGGGAGGTGAAAATTATATGGTGTAACTCAAAAGCACAACATTTAAACAATAGAAAACTTAAGTAAGAAAATAGGTCAAAATTTGTTTAATACCATTAAAGAAACTACGTTTACTACCCTAATATCTAAACATTAATGATAAATATACTAAAATTAAACTAGGTTTTGTGAAGAAGAGTTGAAATTGAAGAAATATCCTTCCCCTAACAATGAGATTTTAGTCAGTGAATTATCAAATTGAAGAAAATTTTATTGTGCCAAATAGGAGCAGTTATATTCTTTATCCTTTTTACAAACGAAAAAGAACATTCGTTAATCCAGTGTTTAGTCCCTAAATCCGTGGATAGGTTGGGAAGATACTGGCTCTCACTCCAAGGTTCCCATGTTCGTTAAAACCTCTCTTTAGTCTCTAAACAATTGGACCAAATTGAGGATTTTAGTCTTTCACCCTAAAATCTCCAATTCTACAGCCATCAATGAATATTTCTTTATTTATTTGCACTCAAACCCATAGACTACAATCTCATCCATGAAATCAAATGTGATTCTTACTTTGTTGTAGAACGCATAGCCCTCTCAAATCAAATCTTTCACAACAAATTTTAATAATTCAATTAGCCAGATCAAAAAGAAAATGAAGTTTGAAGTTTGAATCATCACATTTATAAAATTAAAATATTGCACGATAATTTTGATTCTTCACATGACCTACTTCTTTATAGAGTAAAGTACAAAGAAACCTACTCAGAATTCCAGAGGAAGATACAACAAAACATGGATTTTATATATAAAAACAAGTCTATAAAACAAGAATGAGAAATAAAACAACTTAACTCGAGCTCTTTCCTAAGCAAATTTTTTGAAGTTTCTTTGAATCTCTTTTTCTCTTTACAATAACACTCAAATCTCTCTTTGAAATGTAAGGAAGAAGAAATCTCTCACTTTCCCTCTCCTCTTACAACTCTTAGAGACACTCTCCAACCTATATACTTACACCCCCCCCCCCCC